>JAAXCT010000877.1:0-302081 GCA_012490785.1 Eragrostis nindensis
AACAGAGGGACAACCACAGAGAGGCTCTGCAATACCTCCATTTGTCAACGTTTGCACTTTGCAAGGCCAAATGGTGTACCCTATAAATACCTTGGGGCTTCTTGACCTCAAGAGCACACAAGCAATATTTCTCTTTAGCATCTTTCTAGTCGTCTCTGTAGTCTCTAATACTCACCTGAGCACCTCTCAAGTCAAACTCCTCCTCATCACCTTGGAGTCCATCACTACAGCAAGAGAATTAAGCATGGCAAGAATTCGTGTCCTGGCATTTGCCATCGTTAGCAGCTTCTTCTCCATCGTCGCCGGTCAGCTCCGGCCACTGCCGGTAGTGGCCGGTGGCCTCCCTGGTGATCTCTTCAGCCGGGGCATCGCCTCGAGGCTCCGCACAGACCACAACTCCACGGCGAAGGTGTCTACAGACTTTGGCCAGATGGTCAGGGCCGCGCCGGAGGCCGTCCTCCACCCGGCCACGGCCGCCGACATCGCCGCGCTGATCAGGTCCTCCGCCTCCTCGCCGGCGCCGTTCCCGGTGGCGCCGCGCGGGCAGGGCCACTCGTGGCGCGGGCAGGCGCTCGCCCCTGGCGGCGTGGTCGTGGACATGCGCGCGCTAGGGCGCGGTCACCGCCGCGCGGCGCGGATCAACGTGTCGTCCGCCGGCGCGGAGCCCTTCGTCGACGCCGGCGGCGAGCAGCTGTGGGTCGACGTCCTCCGCGCGACGCTGAAGCACGGGCTCGCGCCGCGCGCGTGGACGGACTACCTCCGGCTGACCGTCGGCGGCACGCTCTCCAACGCCGGCATCGGCGGGCAGGCGTTCCGGCACGGCCCGCAGATCGCCAACGTGCTCGAGCTCGACGTCGTCACAGGTAACCACCTCGTCACAAGCACACTCCAACTTGGCTAGTAGGAGTAGTAATTAGTTCGATGATGTATCGATAAACACGGCTTAATACTAACTAATTATCCACAATGCAGGAACGGGTGAGATGGTGACATGCTCCCGGGACAAGAACTCGGACCTGTTCTTCGCCGCGCTGGGCGGGCTGGGCCAGTTTGGGGTCATTACCCGGGCCCGGATCCGGCTCGAGCGGGCCCCAAGGCGTGCGCGGTGGGTCCGGCTCGCCTACTCCGACGTGGTCTCCTTCACCAAGGACCAGGAGCTCCTCATATCAAACCAGGCTAGTGAAGCTGGATTCGACTACGTCGAAGGCCAAGTCCAGCTCAACAGGTCCTTCGCCGAAGGTCCCAAGTCAACGCCGTTCTTCTCCAGCGCCGATCTCAGTAGGATCGCCAGGCTCGCATCGCGAACCGGGGCCGGCGCAATCTACTACATCGAAGCTGCTATGTACTACAACGACGATACCGCTGCATCACTGGATCAGGTAGGAACAATGACATAATACAATTTCCAGTACCATGATTAAGTTCGATGCTCTAAGTGAACGAAAATTAAGCTGGTTTCTTAACTTTGCTCGCAGAAAATGGAGGCATTGCTGGGGCAACTAAGCTTCGAGCCGGGCTTCGTGTTCACCAAGGACGTGACATACGTGCAGTTCCTCGACCGCGTCCGGCAGGAGGAGAGGGTGCTCGATCAGCCGGCGTGTGGGAGGTGCCGCACCCATGGCTGAACCTCTTCATCCCCCGGTCTCGCATCCTCGACTTCGACGCCGGCGTGTTCAAGGGCCTCCTCCGCGACGCCAACCCGGCCGGGGTGATCCTCATGTACCCCATGAACAAGGGCAGGTGGGACGACCGGATGACGGCGGTGACCCCGCCGGCCGCCGGCGACGAGGACGACGACGTGTTCTACGCCGTGGGGCTGCTCTGGTCGGCGCTGTCCGCCGACGACGTGGAGCGGCTGGAGAGGGCGAACGAGGCGGTGCTCGGGTTCTGCGAGAAGGCAGGCATCGGATGCAAGCAGTACCTGCCTCACTTCTCGTCTCAGGACGGGTGGCGGCAACATTTTGGCGCGAAATGGGAGAGCCTCGTCGAGCTCAAGGCCAAGTATGATCCCAATGGGATTCTGTCGCCGGGTCAGAGGATTTTCACGTCACTTGGAGAGAAGGCCGGCATTGCGTCCGCGTAGTTTGGACATTTCGCAGTCCTGAAGCATAGGGAAATGATTTTGGCATCGAGGATGTACATGATAGGTTTTTCAGAGCTAGCTAGATTCATCTGCACATATGTAACAGCCAACCAGCTCAAGGAGTATCGTAGAAAACTTATGTTGTAGGGGAAATGAATTCCGATCCAAAGAGAAGGCAACGAGGGTGTGCGTGTTCCATCCATCTAATTATACTTAAAATTTCTGAAGTTCATCAATTTACTTACGTACGTACGCGCGTAAGCTCCTAGTGTTTTATGCGTGCCTATACTAGCCTAACAGGGTGTGCGTTTACAAATGAAACGAGCCATTCGACAAAAGTTGTATAGGAAGGCTATAAAAGCTAGAGATTGCAGCGTGCATCAATATGCCTGTCATGTGATCGGAAAAAATGGAAACAAAATATGCGCAAGACGAATAGAGTGCTTAATTGAGGATGAATCCATGCATCAACATAATTACTTCAGTAAACAAAAAAGAGAATATAACAAAGTTATTGGAAAGAAAAATTAAAACACACATGGATATGTGATTATTCAAATATCTTTGAAATTTTTGGAGGTTTTGTGTGTTCTCAAATCCTACAGGTTATAAACCATAAAGGCATGAACCAGAGATGACTTGGCCCTTTTGTTTATGGATTTCAGGAGTGATGTGTCGACCACTAACCCGTGGGCACGATTTATGCAGTTGACATATATGAAGATTTATTTTCCGACTCCGAGTATGTAGTCCCTAACATTCATGCATCTCTAATTTACATTCCTGCTCTATTCAAATTAGACTATGCCCCTACATATAGTTTAAGTTCGTCTCTTATTTTTTTCCTGGAGTGATATTTTTCTTTATGCATAGTTTAAGTTTGTAATCTGACTGCACATGAACTCCAGTAGTTGTTGTATTGGGTTCAGTTACATTCTGGAGAGTCTATAAATTATGTTCTCCCATACATTAACAAACCAAAACGTCAGTGGCGATAGAGACGATAGCGTCATGAATAGTGCAATGCATGCTCTATTAGAAATTCATACTGTTTGTCAACGATTGGAAGGTCAATTTCTAGTTGACCTGCATATATCAGTACTAATGGTTGTTGACAAAAGCTCCTGCCGTCAGTTGATGGATAAGAAAATGCAGTCAACAGTTTTTTGCAACAAATTTACTGCAATATTCAGGCCCAAGTTTTTAACGCCGGTCTACCTTACCATCTAGAGGATTTCTTTTTTCTGATGTGAGTTAACATGATTATTATGATATTTTAAATAGTAACAAAAAAAGTAAATAACAAATTTGAAAACTTGGGCCTTTGCCACTATTTCTCTTATTTATATATTTCTCAGCCTGGAAGGCGCAAGAGATATTGCTCCGAACCTCTGACCTTGCACGACCTTGGGGACATGGCTCTCACCAATAATCCTTAAGTCAAAATAAGGACGTGGAGCCTGTAAATTTAATCATAAACTATTCTCCCACACTGAAAATCAGGAGAAGGAACTGATTATTTGTAGGTGTGTTCCCCTTATCATTCTTTGCAGCTGGGATAAATTAATTTCAGTATTGGAAAGCCACATTCGTTTTCTTTTAGTTAGTGCAAGAAGTCAAAGAGTTTCAAATATTTTTAAAAATTTAAAACAACTCAAGTGCTGCCGTGCTTCCATGTATCGACTTTTGTAAAGGCCGAATGTCGCTCTATAAATACGTAAGTCAAGAACACACGCAGAGTCGTTTTTGTTTCTATTTTCTAGTTTCTAATCACCGAAGCAGCCAAGTCTCTGGTCAAACATTGTACTCACATGATTATTTCTTTTGTTTCATAGTCTAAGTTTGGTTTAAGGTCAAATTTTGCATGGTTTAAGGTCATATTCTTGGTTAAAGTATTTTATGCGGTAACACTAGCTAGATGTTGCTATGCCGTGCATCTCAAGCCAAACGTCTTGTGCTGCAGCCTCCTACAAGATGCTAGTTTGCTACGACTATAGAAAAAGAGAGGGAAAATTTCAAAATTGAGAAAAGAAAGAGAATTTTTTGCAGAATGCCCGAATATCCATATGAAACTGTAATTAACAAGTGGGCCGCATATAACCTTCGCTCACTGCATCATTCTTATCGGCCCAGCTGGGGCCTTAGTCATAGGGCAGCCGTCGGCGGCGGATGTCCATCACTGCGGTGGCACGGTTTGCCACGGCGTCAGCATCGACGGAAACCATCTGATGAATAGGATCAACGACGCCTCAAGCAAGTCGCTGCTTTTGTTTCATCTTTATATTCCACCCAAAATATCTATCTGATTGTCACAAAATATTCTGGCATAAGTTTCTTCTGTCACGAAATATTTACCTGATTGTCGACGGCGGCTAAACAAAGCAGAAATCCAAGCTTATATATCAGCGTGGCGTGTGGCGTCCACGCCGCCTCGTCGATTCAGTGGCCTTCTGCCGCTCAGACGGGATCTACCAACGTCCAAAGCCAGCCCTGTATGTAGATCCTGACAACCAGACGGAAGCGCGAATCTCGAGGCGCAGCAGGAAATTTCTGGAACAACACACTACTATGCTACTACTCCTGCTGACGGCCTCCAACACGTACGGCACCACAAAAAAACGACCGAAAAATTCCGAATAGCAAGCCAACGAACTACTACGTCCATGCCACTGCCGCTAGTGAACTGTAGCTAGCTAGCCACCAGTAGCACCCGAACCACCGATGGATGCCATGCGAGGAAAGCGTCGACAGCGACAAGTACAGCGCCATGGTGTACGATCCAACAAACTGCACAGTCAGCTGAGGCCTCCACAAGTTTTGCCACGCGAGGTGCTAGGCTATCGCCTCTCAAAATGCTACTACCACCTGGTCAGATCACTATCCTATACTAGTACTACTAGCTAGGCCGTGTACGTACGTACGCGGTACGCCATGTACAGCTCGTCAGGTACTTCCTAGAGCTTAAGCTATGCTCCTCTAATGTGTCTCTTGTAGTTGTAGACATGGACCATTCATCATACGTACGAAGATGTATCGTGGCCTTATGTATCTCGGTGTGTACTCTGTCCGAGCCGTTAGTTGTCGTCTTGTCGATACAACCACCGAGAGCCGTTAACCGTTAACTCGTGCACATTGTTCCCACTTCCCAGCATTCCCATCATCATCATTTTGAGACGGTACCGTCAAACTCCACGGGCACCTCCCTTTTACGCTGCGCCACATCGCACCTAATCTTATCTTCCTTGTTGGTCCAATTGATGCAGGTTACTTATCTCCCAAACATTGCAATCACTCTCTAGTCTCTACAAGTACACCTAACTATGACTCAGCTATGGCAGTGCAATTTCGTATCGTTACCGCTCTAAACAGTTAAAAAAGGATTCCTAGTTTGCAGAGTGAAATAATGCATTTTTTTTTCAAATTTCCTCCGCTTCAATCTATTGTCAACCAGGCTTTTTCAATGAAGTTAGAGGTAAGGATTTTCGGACTGGGGGTTGGGGGCTTCCATGCTTGTGCCAAGCTTAGAGGAGGCCGGCCGGGGAGGGGGGTGTCAGCGCCGGGGCAAGGATTGGGGATCGGAGCTCTTATTTGGACATGTTAGCACAGAGGAAGAAGTTGTGGACCGACGGTGGAGACACCACCGGGGATGGCCGGAGGAGGGGCGAGGCATGGGCACTCGGCGAGGCTGCACATCGATCGAGGATAGAGAAGACAAGCTGGTGGAAGAAGACGATCTGTTGACACTCGGACCTTGATTTGACGGCTTACATTCGTCTAGTGAACTGATCACTACGGGAAACCTCCTCTTCCGTGTGCGGGCACACGGCAAAGGGCTATATGCACACGGCAACCCCTTTGCCGTGTGTCGCACTCGGCAAAGGCACACGGCAAACATGTACCGGCAAACAGTACTTTGCCGAGTGCCGTTTATCGGGCACACGGCAAATACCCTTTTTGCCGTGTGCCTGCGGTTTGCCGAGTGCGGCACACGGCAAACACCCTTTTTGCCGTGTGCCCGAAATAAAGCTCTCGGCAAACGCTCCGGCACTCGGCAAATTGGGGTTTCCCGTAGTGGATGAACATTTTTCTACGTCGACTGAAATGCACATCTTTTTTTTTCGCCCCCATTTTGAACAACATCACATTCTGAATGTTTAGGGGCGGGGGCCGTTTTAGAATGAACGGATGCAGACAACTGATTTTATTACATTTGCATGATCTCATGTAGTAATTATTACTGTAGTAAAAAGTCTACTGGACCCTCAGTCGAAGTGTTGATTCTTTTTCCTGCCCGAGCAATTCAAACTTTGACGAACTAATCGCTGTCGAAATTTGTCTTTTCTGTTTATGTTATTTTTTTTTGACGGTCATTCTGTTTATGTTATGAAACTAAGGAACTAAGAATCTGAGTAACTGTATGTCCCTTGCCACTTGATTTGTGCTCACAGGATGTCTCCCGCAACCAGGTGAATCGGACTATTCAGTTTCATTATTTTCGCGTAGCTAACGTGGGTACTTCTCTCTTTAGGCATGTTGTTGTATGGGTCCGGCTAATCACTGTGCATTACAAGACAATGAGTGCATGCATGCATATGCATGGCGGCACAAACAGACAGATGGGTCCTGAGCCTCCTGACACTGCCTCGCAGAGAACAGCAGCCGATAGCTGCGCTGCATAGGGTCAGCGCAGCAGCTTTGTACGTTTGGTTTCTGACCGGCTACTTTTACTCGTTGTTAGTAGTACTCATGAGAGGTCACCAGTCCAATCCAGCTTTCATATGTTGTCAGGATAGGAAAAATACAGCTACGATTCTGCAAATGCAGCTGTGTGCAGCATGTGAAAGATGATCCAAGCATGGATAGACTCTTTGGGTAAATAATCGAGAGGAAGGCAAGAGATGCGATCTATCAGGGCTCATGGTTGGAATAATACCAGGAAATTTTGAAGAGAACCTTAAAGGAAATTGAACTAGGAAAAATAATGCTAGGACAATCACCCATGTCTTCCCTTTTCGCAAAAAAAAGCAAATAACAATAACAATAATAATAAAAAATCACCCATGTCTGACGGGTGGATTTAAGTTCTGAGAAATTAAGGAGAAGAGAATGAAGTGGTTGATCAACCAGCCAACCAACTTCAGCTAACTCATACTCCCTCTCTTTACTATTGACGTTAGGACAACATTCAAAATGTTAATCTTGTCTAAACAATAACCGAACAGAGAGAGTAGCTTCATATCGATTGCGGCAAGGTTGATGCAACTACATAACCTATAAATGTAGACCTTGATCGTGCATTCTCCATTTTAACATTGAATACAATTGTTTTAGAATCTATATATAACCTTGTGGAACTTGTGGAAGGAAAGGGATATAAAGTCCTTTCGAACATTATATTAATTCCAGAAGTGAAAGATTTTAAAATAATTGAAGATTGACGCCTCGTTTTTTTCCCCTCCAGGCAGTAATTATTTTGTGTCCGAATCCCACCATTGTAATTATATTCTTGCTTGGTCGAGGGGTACGGTAAAACCTTGCATTCTCTCTCAGCATGGAGAAAACCCAGCTTAGTTCTGTTGCACCGCGCCTCATGCATGCATGTCGTTGAAAAATACATAATGCATAATCATTTTGAAATTAATTGCATTCTTTTTTTTTGGAAAAAAAGAATTACCTTCCATTTGGCCTCGACGATATTTCGTATAGTGAATGAATGAACGCTGGTTAGTGTAGTACTGTGGTAGTACTCTGCGCTAACTTACATGATTGAACTGGACAATCGTTTTCAAACATTAAGCATCAGTTGTTCCTCTGCCAAATACTCCTACTATACTAGCTCTGCCATGATAAAGAGAATGTTTGTCTCAAAAAGGTGAGAGTATGTGGGATATATACCTGACAGGAAGCAGGTAGATCCTGTATATCTAAGCCTAGTAGCTGACATATGTATAGTATCATACTATCATACACACATACTCCTATTTAACAGGGAGAAAAATGCCGGCAATTAACCAACGGCACACATAAGTAACAGTGATTCTTCTTGATCGATACGATATTATAAGCTTCGATGCAACACATTACTAACACAAAATGAACAAATTAAGGAACATAACACATACCCAAAAACAGAGAAAAACTAAAGAAGTTCACTCTTGTAGAAAATCTTGGCACTGATTATTTGATAGCGCGAGGGTTTTCGCTTATTTCCTCGGACATGCATGTGATCACTCTCTTTCTCCTTCCTGATCGGTGATCCTCTTCCTCAACACAAAATTAAACAATACAAGACACGCAATATGATAGGGTAGCAGGTACTTAGCTGCAGGTCAGGTTGCACTCATCAATTGCTAGTGATCTCTCGTCTAAGAAGGAGAGCTAGATAGCTAGCTGCGGACAAGCCCACAAGACAGGGTCATGAGCAGCATAGCAGCATCGGCGATCTCGTCGGCGGGGAACATCTCTGAAGGAGTGCCCTTGCTCTGCAGACTGGCTGCCACAGCGACGCTGTTACCTGTGACGGCGTGATCCTGATCGTTATTAGTTGGAGCAGCGACAGCCGGCGCTGCGTTGGCGGCTGTGGCAGCGTGATCGACGACCACCATCTTGCACCGCTTCTTGAACGGCAGCGATCGATCGACCTCCGCCCTCTTCTCCTTCTTGGCCTGCTTCGTCGACTGCTGGGAAACGCTCATCGTGACTGCCGCCCCGCCGTTGCTGGCAGCAGCTGCCGCAGCCGCAGCCATCGCCCGCCGCGCTTTCCTTTGCCTTATGCCACATGCGTTGCAAAGAGACTGCACCATGCAACACACACTCATATACATAAGAGGAAACACACTCTTAAATATGTGTGTACTACTATGGTACCAAGTAACTTGTACTATGAAGCCCAAAAGCATACACAGATCAGGAACTGGTAATTCACCTTGGGGCCACATGGACCACTCCTCCACAAGGGAGTCTTTGTGGTGTTGCAGTCGGAGCACACTCTAATAACACCCATAGCCTGCTGTTGCTGTTGCTGGCTCTCATCTTGGTGTGCTTGTGCTCTTCTCCTTGGCTTTCTCGCCGACCCACTCTCGGAATACTCGCTCGTTACCTTCCGCATGATCTTCATCTTCGCTGGAGGTGCCACTGCCCACCTGCTGGTTGATCCATCAGCATGCTTGTTCTCTATATCATATGGATCATATGTGGATCGCTGGATCATGTCACTGCCGATGCTTTGAATGGTTGCCGGGAATGGTGATGGCGTTGAGAAGACGTCTGATCCGCCCATCATCATGTGATCGTTGAACTACAAGGGAGAAGACAAAACATGGTTGGGAGCAAGATTAAAAGAACAGATACATAAGCTAAGACATATAGCTTTCCTTGGATGCTATATACACATAAACAAAGTTGTGATCCCCTCACCTGCTGGTTAGATTCAGCCAAAATCTGATGCCTCAAGTGCTGGTTTCCATAGCTTTGCCCTTGGTGCTGATCCACATGGCTGTTGATCATAAAAGGGAACAAGATGGGAGGGTCTTTTGCTATATGGAAGGTCGGAAAGAGTCCCTGATCCTGATCTCCCTCCATTAGAGGGAGAGTAGATAGTTGGCTCATGTAGATGGTCGACATGTGAGAAGAGAGACGATGAACTAGAGGAAGAGAGATCTATAGGAATATCATGAACCTGGGAAAATGAAATAAGAGAGATCAGGAAGCATATAAGGGAGATGGAAGGAGAGAAGGGGGAGGGAGATCTGCAGTTGAAAGGGCAATTTACAAGGGCCCAGAGAGATCATGGACAGTGTGTAGAGGGCATGTCCTTTATAAAGAGAGGCAATAGATGCCAGCAAGAGCTGCTATCAGTCTCTCTCCAGCTAGGGCCTAGGGGGATTTAGAGAGATGTCATATGTGATCCCTTTCCTAGAGAGAGAAAGAGGTGGCCACAGCATACATCAGCACAGGAAAGGGATGAGGAACCTAAGGGAAACAGTGGAACAAACATATTGCACACTGTACGTGCAAAACATTCATTCCTAGGGCAACCAAGCTCTCATGCATGCAACTCTATCATATGCCCCACCTGGGTACTGCAAATGTTTTACAAATTAAATTACATATTCCACATAATTTAAAATGGTTTGCATTATTGAGAATAATGTTGCATTGGATACATGATCAAAATCATGTCGCACCATGACTGTTGTGTCCTAAAATCCCAAAAAAAAAAAAAATCCCAAAGCTCACATCAGGAGTAGCATGTAATCATCCAAACATAATTCAGATCTGCATCAGATCGAAATTCCCGTTGGAAAAATAACTAAATAATTAGTACCTAATGGTAACCTTGCCACGATTGATGAAAAATCGCCAAAAATAAAATTAGGAAAGTGGCCAAAGGAGAGATTTGAGCCTCATCATCCTGCATGTGTATGTCTTCTGATCTTACCAATGCAACTGGTGATAAACTCTTCCACAACACAATGAGAGTTCACCATAGGAAAAGCATACATACTGTAGTAGTAGGATAACCATTTTAGTGTTTTTAGAGTATGACTTGCTACTAACGGCACTACAAAAGGTAAATATGTGGATTGACACAGCCAGTGCAATTGCTATATCATACAGATTTGTCTACTTGTATTGCTCTTTTGCCTCCAAAACTGATTTTGGGCCATAACAAACAGTTAACTTTGCAAGTAAAATCACAGCTTCCTTGCAAGTTGGACAAGGAAATGGACTTTTGCAATGCTTGGCTAGGTTACAAACAACTAAATACCTACAATACTTACATTTTTAGTCTGCACCGGTCTGGTGGTACATGGAAGTTAGTGTCACAATGTGCTTATATGGCTTATAGTTAGAATTCTCTTTGGGGGAACTTACGCACCTGTAAGCGTTCCTGTATGAACTACTAATGTGCTAATAAGTAGTATATAATAAGATATAAGTAGCATAAATCAAAGCACTCATGTTTCTTTTAGGTGTTTTTTTGAGGGGAATACAGCAAGGGAGGCCCTTGCTGTGCTAATTATATTTATATAGAAAACAAAGAAACAACAGAGCTGTAAAAACGTTTCTTTTATGTGTTAGCTGCATAATCTATGCAATTACCGTGGAGTATTAGAGAAAGATAAGCCTATCAGCAATCATTGTACATATTGTAGGTCACAAAGCAGTCACCATGAATGATAACATGGTCGAATCTAGGGCTGGATAACTCTCACATGCCATAGATATTCTAGCTTTCCCTTGCAATTAGGGCTGGAGTAAGCAGTACATGCACGTTTTCCAGCACTGTAGTATGAACGACAGATCGGTTGGACAAAAGCTGGAGCGCTTCAGAGGGAGGATCTAGCCGAATTCAGCAGCTGTGTCATGAATAGGTCTCACTAAGGCACCTCTCTCTCTCTCACACACTAGACAACTAGAGACAAAGAAACATTAAAGTCATGAGCAGGCAATGAGACACTTCCTGCGCCTTTGGGACCCATGCAAGCATGGCTTTTGGATCTAGGGACAGCATGAAAACAGAATACTAGTTATGCCTCTTAACCATAGTCCCCAGCTAATTAATACTAACACAAGCTAGTTTGGCCTGTTAGGAGGGAGTGGGTTAGGCCAAATACCTTGAGACACCTATCAAGAAGGTGTGATGGGATATTATTATTATTATTATTATCATCAAATAGTATCCTCTGCTCTGCAAAAACAGCAACCAGGTGTTAAACAGGGGAAATATTTGAATAGCAGTATATCACATGTAAGCCATTTAAACAGGCAAAATGTTTGCCTAGTTGGTATGGATCATGATACTTATGTCTGCACACAGATGAAAAATCTCCATGAATCAAAAACAGGACACTACATTTGCCAGCCAATCTACATCCTTCTGACTATTCAACCGGCACCTTGCCTTTTCGTCACTCGAATAGGGCAAAGCTTACTCGACATGGCAACATCTCTCTAATATGCAAAAAGCTGGCAATAGCTGCCGTTTATTAGTCCTTCACACATGATCCCGCTCCTCTCTTATTGGACTGGACAGGAGAGAAGCAGAAACTGCTTAAACCCTGAAAGCGATGGCTCTTCCCACATGACAAGCCCACACACCCTTCCATGGGCGTGCAGCCAAAATCTGGGCAACTTGTTCCTCACTCCTCTCGTGATTCCCATTGGGGACAAACCGCAGCGGGGGAGCACTCCCAAACAAGGACTAATGGCACAGATTTGAGCAAAAGGGGCAGGCAAGCAGCAAGGCTGCGCCCACTGATCACCTCTGTATGTACGTGCACCATCCTTTCGTGGGTCAGATGATTTGTATAGGTCATCACAGCGATACATGGTGTACGTACAAAAGGAGGAGGAAGTTGACAAGGCCCCCTCAATGGATCGATTGATCGACCGGCTTGTAATTCCACACTATGCAGACAATTCGAGATCTCCAAGCAACAGGCAGGGTGGAGTAGGCATATACAGGCTCATTGATACTGGAGAATGATATACCTGAGACGTGGAAGGAATAGGTGCAGAGGGTTGCATGGTTGGCGCCAAATGTCAGCTGGACTGAATCCATTTCTTTTGGAGAGTAGCATAATGTTCAACTTGTTGATGATCACATCTCTCATCATCACCTTGCTCTGCGCTAGATTTGGCAGTCATGGTTCTGGACTGGAGTTCTAAATCATCAGAATTTCAGAGAGCGCAGAGCTTGTTTTAGGGATATTGGATCCAGCGCCATCCACAAATCCATGCACAGAATGCATGAATGAGCCAGTCTACTGCAAGAAAAATGCAGATAGACATGGATTAGTGCAGACATTCGAGATTGATAAGGCAGTACAATATCTGTAAAATTGCATCTTAATGATGCTACAGTGGAGGATATAGTATTGTTCTTGCTTCTTCATTCATTGATAAGCATCTTAGGCACTTGAGCAATTTCATTCAAAGAGCATGGACACCAATGGATGAGAATGATCCTAATAAAAAATATCTCAGCTTAGTAAAATTTTAGCGTATCCAATGAAATCTGGACTGCGATATCAGTGTACAGCATAAGCTTCAGGCATGTTTAGACCACATACACTTACTGTAGTAGTTTTGCATGTTATTGTACAAGACATGCAGGCTAGATCCTGTCAAATTAATGAAACTGACAGCTATAGGATAAATCTTTCAGAACATGACTATCTTATCATGAAATCTCACAGAGTCCATAAATTATTTTGGTCTCACTTGAGATGTCCATCAGAATGTTGGAAAATTACACCACGGGATAAAAGCTAGATATAGTATGTACGCCAAACGACAGCTTTTGCTAATATGTAGCTTTGAATAGGCTATTATACATGTTCACACATAAGTAGATGAAAATTTCAGACCGCACTATCAAACTACCATCCATACAGACGGATAATGTTTGTTCCAATAGAAAGCTAGATTCTGGTTGTATGATGGTTAAGGTGCATACGTATAGTGTTTTTGAATCACTCCTGGAGAGAGAGTATGTGTGAGAGTAATTCACTCACTGTCACAAGATGTAAGATGCCCAGCCCTCAATGATAGACCTGATCCCAACAAAAATGTAGCTTTCAGAAGGCTCTGCAAATCCAACAGGATCATGGCTGTGTGCAAAAAGACACTGTGCTCCATGCCTACATGGACCCTCGTGTATTTGTGCCTGGGATCATGTGTGCAAACATGTGATCTGTATATATGTATAATATAACCAAGCCCGCATGGCCGCATATACACTTGAAGACTAAAACTTTATGGTAAAAAACATAATTTGGAGAGTACAGAAATTGCAAATAGCATAAGCACGCTCCGATGTCAAACGGTAAGAATTTAGTTAGAAAGGTAGCTGTCACAGTCCAATGTAGTTCAGAATAAAACCATGAAACATACTATTGCGGAACATGCAGAATCAACTGCTGTAAAGATTCCAGCAACAAATAATATCAGCTAGCTCTGAATACATGATCTCAAAGTCTTTCATTTAAACTTCAAGGTAGAAATGAGAAATACAAAATCAGTGAAGCTATGTAACCCTGAGAAAAACTAAAGCAATAGACTGAGGACTTATGAATCAGGAAAATAAGTGCAGGGTAAAGTATAGAAATGATCTTTTAGGTAATCAAATCATTGCATAGTCAGTGCATAGTGAATTGAGCAGGTCAAAGGCACACAGATTAAAGAAATTAAAAGAAGCATGCAAGTTGTCACTTCCTTTTCCATTCTTGCACGTTTCTCTTAATTAGAAAAAAGATAGAACGAGATATTTGACATCAAAGTAACTCAGTGGTAAGGAATTACAAAAGATGATTGATACACAGCATGGCGTTTATAATCAAGTGAGAGAATTCAGATTTCTTAAAGAATTACTGACAGGTCAAAATGAACCAAAAAGAATCTAGAATGAGAAAAAATAGTTTTCCAAGATATGATCATATATATGTATCACAATTTCGTATTTTTTACTTGGGCAATATCATTAGATGAGGATGCAATCACAAAAAAATTCATAATAAGTGGTCGTGAGTGGCACACGCCCACAACAGGATGCTATTAGAGAAACAACAAAAAGACAGAAGAAGAAAACAGATAATACACTAACTGTACTGGATAAGGTAACCTAGGGGTAGGATGAAGGATTGAGCCATAGCCACTTATTTCGGGCTAAATGCCATGCCACAAGATTTTGAGATTATGTTAGGCATGAATGACAGATCAAGGATCAAGGATGTTAGAAACTAATAGCAGCATTGGGAAATGTTGGTCATGGATTGCCAAAACAAGCATGAATCGATCAGTTGTCTTAGTTTTCTCTTTTCTCCCACCTCCCATTACTTCGTGATTCACAAAAGCAAGTACAAGGCATTAAGACGGGTGAGGGAGTGGAAGGTTTATAAGACAATAATATTTGCTTCTCTGTGATTTCTCAAACTACAGCTGTCACTCAGTATTTTCCGAGAAAATTTCCTGGCTCAGATTTAAAAGATATATGTCCACACCTTTGGAAACCTCATTTGCGACTTAAAAATTTCAGGAATAAGACATGAAAATAAACTTGTGGCCTGTAGTCAGTGATGCCGTTCACACTTGACTGGAGAGCATTCTTCATATCATCATATGTCATACCATGTTTCTTTTAGCATCAGCACATTTCCATTTGTATGATAAAGAAGAAAGTACTACTCTTCACTACACACAACTTTTCACTGTTATCAAATTTTACAAAGCATTACAAAAGATTTATAGAAATGAAAATGTTTAAGCACAAGCAGGAAAAAAATTGAATTTACCCAAGAAGTCTGAAACACTTTGAGGTGTTCATCATAGAACCCGGTAGCATTTGCGCTGAACGGTGAACCAAGAAGGGGGCAGTCTGCTGAAATGAAACATGACGTTGACAATCAAGAGAAAAGACAGCTAATGGATAGGATGAGGAGAATCGTCAGAACTCTGAATTCCTAACATATAGATATATATCTGAATAACTTCAGATGCCAGTAGCGCTGTACAGCCAATACAAACTGTTCCCTTTTTGTATTTTTCATCTTTAATATTTTGGAAAAAAGCGAACCTAGCCCCTAAATCTTCTCTCCCAACCCTCAGAATCAGCGCAGGTAATAAATATATTAATATACACATGATTTTGTCTGGTGAGTTAATGCTCATAGTACTTAATAATACTTTTAAATTTATAGCTTTCAACAAAATGTTAGTCCGACCAAAGAAAATTAACAACCTGTCTACATTTGATTATAAATCACTGAGATGTTTTTTTTTTCAGCATACTTGAAAGTGGAGAAAAAGTGCATGCATGACAACAAAAAGAAAAGAAATGGGTAGGCATTGGTCACAAGATATTTAGGCTTATGATCATTACAGATTTCGCCAAGCACATGTCGAGATTGATATGGCCTAAAAAATAAGCCTACTTCCCTTTTAGCACATTAAGCAAACAATGAATTTGACCCAAAAGTTTTAACATTCTTTAGCAGCTGTATCCTAGTGACCACAGAACATATGAAACATTTTGATACTCCACCAACAAAACAGTGTCTGGAATGTATGCAGTCAACAATTCTAAATTTTGGCTGTTATTATCTTTTGCATATTGGGATTGATCAATTGAACATGTGAAAATGATATATGTAGATTTGTTTGGGAAAGAGAGTTCATTATATTATTTATTTAAAAGTATTTAGTGCTCCATATCGCCTTTTAAAGACGCTGCAAGGATCCTTACGACGACCAACGCTATAAAACAGAACTTGGCACTTCTTTCAACCAAAGAAACTAGAGCAGACATATCGCTATCCAGAATTAGCATAGTGCTCAACTACTCTTACTCAGTAAGCATTCTTTAGCAATTCATAAATAATACACATACGAAGAGAAACATTTTTTTTTTAAATCATGAGCTGCAGTGAAAGTGCTTGGTACATACCGGATGCCACTAGTTCAAGATGTCCAAGGTAACGTTGGTAAGCCAGCACTCGCTTTGTTGATAAAAAGGAAGATGACTCAGCACGCCAGAATATCACTATGAAGCTGTTCATATTAGAAGTGTTATCTTCAGCAATTGCTACTCGGCCATCCCATGTGAAACCTTCACAAATGAATTAGACACTTAGATTCCATAAGAATAACCTATACCACTTTGTACCCTGCAAATAATATACGACTTGAAGACGTGACAAAACGTGCAATATCACATCGTTCATGCTCCAACATCACAACTTGCTGGAATACCAGGTATCCAGCACAGAGCAAGTTTCCAAAATGAATTACCAATTCCAGTTACTGCCCTCGAATGCGTAACAAAAATAAAGCACGCGTAAATTTCAAAGGCACAATAGATTATTTATACCATGCTCACTTCTAAAGCTCAAACTTCCTTGGAGCATTTTGTCGAACAGGTAGTGAACAACACAGAACTCCCACTTGATTCGGAAACACTAACCACTCATAAGAGGTTGCGCGACAGTAAACAAGGAGGAGTCGCCGGGGCAAGTCGCCTCCGTTCGCCGACGTCCATCTGGACATGCGCCTCCGCCGCCGCCGAGACAGCGCGGCCGCGGGGGGCGCTCGGCGCGGCGGGGGAATGGTGATTGAAATAACAAAAGCAATTTTATTTTTTTTTGTCACCAGTAAGGTTTATTTTTCAAACCGAGCCCATTACTCAGCCCAGCCCAATTAAACGACGAATTTCAAAACCCACGTTGGTGGGTTGCTTAGGCCATTCACAAGAGGTTACGTGGAAGCTACGTTAAGGCCTAAAAGTCACTGATGGGCCTCGCTCGACAGCCGAACAGATGTAACGGCGCACGCCGTAGCTCGGATAGATGTAGGCCGTTCAAGTTTCCTTCTGCGTCATCCAACGGCTGATATCGCGCGCGCACCCTAGGCGAGATCCCAAGCATTTTACGCTGCGCCTCCATAAGTACTGGCGGCTGCGCTAGGGTTTTGGCATCGACTCTGCTCCGCCTTGTTCTGCTTGCTCGCCCGATCTCGCGCGGCCGGCATCGGTAAGATTCCCGTCTCTGGTCGGAATTCGAGTAATTTTTCTAGTGCATCCGTTCATCTGTGCCTGTTCGATCCAGCCGTTTAATTTTTTCTTCTTTTTGTGCTGTGCAGATCTCAGATCGAGCGGAGCTAGTGCCTGTCGAGATGGCGCTTGTAAGTGTTTTTGATTCTAGCCTCGTTGTGTTCTAATAATTGCTTTTACTTACATTCAGAAGCTTAGAATTGGTGTGCTAGAGGAAATTTTGACATCTGTGGATTCTTAGGTAGTCGATTGCGTCTCGTTCTGGGCTTCATTTTGACGTAGTATGTGAATTTTATTTGGATCCTGCCGTATATTAGTTAGGACATAGATAATTGTCTGCGGACAGGGGTTTATAAATTGGCCTAGGGATTTCGTGATCTTCATAACGTTTACTCCAGTGGTAGGATAAGAATGAAGTTGAAATGTGGCAAACGCCAACCAGAAATTTCGAGTGTACTGAAATCATGTGTTGCCTAGCTATTCGGTGCAAATTATCCCTGCCTAGGCCCAGTCAGGTTAAGATGTTGACCTGTATGATCTTGAATATGCTATTGCTTGCATCTACTTGACCTCCAGCTCATAGAGAGGATGGCACCAATAATTTCATTCACGTTTTAGGATTGAGCACGAACTGCAAGAATGATAGTTGCACATCCTTTTGTATATGATTCCATAATGTAATCTGTTTACCACTATCTATGTAAGGGCCACTTTGTCGATACATGTGTCTTGGAATCAGCTGCATTTTTTTCTACCTAACAGACTGACTCTCGGTCGGTATGGCTGTTTTATAGGAATTGTATTGGATTCTCATCCCCCCCCCCCCCCCCCCCCCCCCGAGTTCATATATGTAATTTCATCGTATATAACCTACTGCTTGCATTGTGCAGGTATTGCATGCTGGGAGTGGCAACAAAAATGCCTTCAAGACACTTATTGCTGCGGAGTACAGCGGTGTAAAGGTTGAGTTGGTGAAGGACTTTCAGATGGGTGTCTCCAACAAGACTCCTGAGTTTCTGAAGATGAACCCTATCGGAAAGGTACGAATAAAGTACCCTGAAGCTTGGTACAGTGGATGAAAAATATAATATGAGCATTCTTTGCAGGTTCCTGTCCTGGAAACTCCCGATGGTCCTGTTTTTGAGAGCAACGCGATCGCACGCTATGGTAAGCCAAATATAGGAACTAATAATTCATGTTGAATCGTTTTTTTCACATTTATTTGATTCAGCACTAATTATGCTACCTTCCTGCAGTTGCTCGTTTGAAGGCTGACAACCCACTGTATGGATCTTCACTGATTGATTATGTGAGTGATGTTTAATATCCATATAAGGTAGTTAATTATATTATTTTCCTTGTGCTTACAAGTTTTTGTTTCTTCAGGCCCACATTGAGCAGTGGATGGACTTTGCTGCTACAGAGGTTGATGCGAACATTGGAAAATGGCTGTTCCCTAGGTTAGGGTTTGGTCCCTATGCTGCTGTGGTAAGTGTGGACATGTGGCTAACATACACATTTTCTGATAGAAATTGATAACCCTGTCTAATCTTCCCTTTTCCTAAACAGACTGAGGAAGCTGCCATTGCAAACTTGAAGAGAGCATTGGGTTCCCTCAACACACACCTTGCATCCAGCACATACCTTGTGGGGCATTCAGTGACTCTTGCTGATATTGTGATGACCTGCAACCTCTACCTTGGGTTTGCTCGGATATTGATCAAGGACTTCACCTCTGAGTTCCCTCATGTTGAGAGGTACTTCTGGACCATGGTTAACCAGCCAAACTTCAAGAAGGTCATTGGTGAGGTGAAGCAGGCAACATCTGTTCCAGCTATTCAAAAGAAGGCTGCACCAGCCAAGGAGCAGAAGCCAAAGGAAGCCAAGAAGGAGGCCCCAAAAGAGGCTCCTAAGCCTAAGGCAGCTGAGAAAACAGAGGATGAAGAGGAAGCACCAAAGCCAAAGCCAAAGAATCCTCTTGATCTGCTTCCTCCCAGCAAGATGATCCTTGATGAGTGGAAGAGGCTGTATTCCAACACGAAAACCAACTTCCACGAAGTTGCTATTAAAGGTATATTCGCTTTCATTTTCTAACTAGAACCTAGGTTGTTGATGCTGACTTGTTTCTGGAATCAATCGTGACGATGATCACATGTGCTCCTTTAAAATATTAACTGAACTTGCATGAAGTTAATTTGTAGCTTTTATGTGTCAACTGGTTAGTTTTCAAACTGTTTTCATGTTATACTCCGTATTAAGTACCAGTCTGCTAGAGTTTTTTCTGATTATATATTCTTGAACTCAAGTAGTGCGATATATGTATTATACTGAGCTCATTTTGTAATATGGCAGGTTTCTGGGACATGTACGACCCAGAGGGCTACTCCCTGTGGTTCTGTGACTACAAGTACAATGATGAGAACACGGTGTCCTTTGTGACCATGAACAAGGTTGGTGGATTCCTGCAGCGCATGGACCTGTGCCGCAAATATGCGTTTGGCAAGATGCTTGTGATCGGCTCTGAGCCGCCTTTCAAGGTCAAGGGGCTTTGGCTCTTCCGTGGCCAGGAGATCCCCAAGTTTGTTATGGATGAGGTCTACGACATGGAGCTGTATGAGTGGACCAAGGTTGACATCTCTGATGCTGCCCAGAAGGAACGTGTCAATGCTATGATCGAGGATCTGGA
Source organism: Eragrostis nindensis (assembly GCA_012490785.1). NCBI lineage: Eukaryota > Viridiplantae > Streptophyta > Magnoliopsida > Poales > Poaceae > Eragrostis > Eragrostis nindensis. The sequence goes on from JAAXCT010000877.1 coordinate 20,320, forward strand.
GCCCTTTGAGGGCGAGGCCTTGCTGGATGCGAAGTGCTTCAAGTGAGTCCATATCTTTGGAATGTAACTGAGTGAAGAGCTATTTAGATTTTTGAGTCCCAGTTCTGCAATAGGTCGTCTCGAACAGACGTGCTTGTTACTCTAGTTTCGGATATCTTGCTGTAATGGTAGTTTTTATGCTATGTTAAAAGAGTTTTGGTCATGTTAAAGCGCTTGCATCGAAAAGTTCAATTATGCGCAACATTGAAACCATTCATGCGCATCCTATATCCATCATATTAGCCTGTCATTTCAATGTTTGGCTGTTTGGCTCATAAGCAGTTATTTGGTATTTGGATTTTCCTCCTGCAGCAAGGCTGTGGTTTTGGAAGTTATTTGTTTTTAAGAGTAATTTCCAACCTGAGCTTTCGTGTTGTAATTTTCCCGTCAAATTTTGGATCTGTTTCCTGCGATAGTAATGCAATGGGCATATGATGCCAGTATTTGTGCTACATGGGATTCTTCGGAATTGAAAATAACGGAGACAGTCGTCACTCGCCAGCAGCCGGCTGCTAAAACGCCGTTGTTAACTTCCAATATACGGAGTAGTGATCAATGACACCAGTGCTATTTCCTCCTGGCCCTGGACATGAAGCAAAAGAAACGCTGGCCGTCGCCCTATCAGGTTCGGACAATATTTCAACACTTCAGTAACAATTTTTAACGGCGCAACGATCACTACAAAGCTGAGCGAAGTCCAACAGTTTCGCCATCAGTATCAGTCAGCAGAGCAAGAAAACTAGAAAAAAGATGTCTGCTTACGTGCTCGCCGCCGCCGGCGTGCTCGTCCTCTTCCTCCTCTACGTCGTCAGGAGCCGTCGGGGCGGCAAGCTCCCGCCGTCTCCCCCTTCGATGCCACTCATTGGCCACCTCCACCTCATCGGCCGCCTCGTGCACCGCTCCCTACACGACCTGCAGCTCCGCTACGGCGCCCATGGCGGCGGCCTCCTCCTCCTGCGGCTCGGCCGGCGGCGGACCCTGGTGGTGTCCACGGCCGCGGCGGCCGCCGACCTGTTCAGGAACCACGACCTCGCCTTCGCCTCCCGCCCGCGCAGCGTGGCCGGGGACAAGCTGATGTACGGCTGCAGCAACGTGTCGTTCGCGCCGTACGGCGAGCCCTGGCGCCGCGCCAAGAAGGTGGCCGTGGTCCACCTCCTCTCGCCGCGCCGCGTGGAGTCGTTCGCGCCCGTGCGTGCCTCCGAGGCGGCGGCGCTGGTCGCCCGGACGCGACGTGCCGCCGAGGCGGGGGAGGCGGTGGAGCTGAGGGAGATGCTGTACGGGTACGCCAACGCGGTGGTCACCCGCGCGGCGACCGGAGCCGCGGGCGCGACGGCAGAGAGGCTGAGGCGGCTGATCGGGAACTCTGGCGCGCTGGTGGCGGGGTTCCAGGCGGAGGACGTGCTGCCGGACGCGGCGGCGAAGGTGGTGAGGTGGGCGACGGGGCTGGAGAAGAAGCTCGACGACATGGCCGAGGAGTGGGACAAGTTCCTGTCCGAGATCGTGGCCGCTCACATGGAGAAAGACTCTGCAGGGGACGAGGAGAGGAGGACTTTTTGGACGTCTTGCTGCGGCTGAGGGAAAAAGGCGATGACGGGTTCGAGCTTACCGACGATCGCATCAAAGCCATGATCGAGGTGATCACTGATCAAATCCTCTTGCTTCGAGAAATATAGCAGCCGACTAGTTTTTGATGATGTTGATCTTCTTCCTCTGATCCGTGCTCTGTTCTTGGGCGTGCAGGACATGATAGCCGCGGCAACCGAGACCACATCCGTCACGCTGGAATGGGTCATGGCAGAGCTCGTCGCCAACCCACGAGTGATGGCCAAGGTCCAAGCCGAGATCGCACGAGTCACCGACGCCGCCGACCCATCCATCTCGCCGGCGCAGCTGAACAGGATGGAGTACCTGCGAGCGACGCTGAAAGAGGTGCTCCGGCTGCACCCGCCGGCGCCGCTGCTCGTCCCGCACGAGTCGACGGCGCCGGCGACGGTGCAGGGGTACGAGGTTCCCGCGGGCACCGCGCTGTTCGTGAACGCGTGGGCAATCGGGCGGGACCCCGCGGCGTGGGACGCGCCGGAGGAGTTCCGGCCGGAGCGGTTCACGATGGCCGGTTCCGCGGCGGCGGTGGACTTCAGGGGCGGCGACTACCAGCTCATCCCGTTCGGCGCCGGCCGGCGGATCTGCCCCGGCATCAACTTCGCGCTTCCCGTCGTGGAGCTCGCGCTCGCCAGCCTGATCCGCCACTTCGAGTGGTCGCTCCCCGCTGGCGTCCGCCCTGAGGACCTCGACATGGGCGAGGCGCCCGGGCTGACGACGCCGCGAAGGGTGCCGCTCGTCCTCGTCCCCCGTGCAAGACAGGCACTAGCTTAGATAGGATCGCGTCGGCGCGTAGAATTCGTTGTGCTTCATGCATGCGGTTCTGTGACTATACAAATACAATGCTGAGCAGGATGACCTTTTGTGAATGTGAGCTTTTTTGGTGGCTTGGACCTGCGTCGCAAATACGCCTTTGACAATATTACTGTGCTTAAAAATGAAATGAGGTCCTGGTTGGGCCGTGATGCCAAACGTGATCCGTGGAGATAATTTCACAACCGCCTGTGCCGCACGCCGGAACATGCCGGACGCGCGCCATCGCCAGCCATCGATCTAGCTCGGTCGCCGCTGCGTCGTGCTCTTGGCAAGCCTGACGAATGTACTATGCAGGTGCTGCCGTCCATCGTTGTCGCCAGCCCGAACGGACGCGTCGTGAGATCAGAGCCAGCTGCTGGTTTAAGGAACGGACGACGAGGTCGGCCGGCGAGCTCCGCTGCTGCGTCCGGCTTTTCTCGCCGTCCGCTTGTCCTGGCTCTGTTATGTTAATGAAAGAGCCAAACACCGCCCGAGCCGGCTCCGAGGCTGCTGTTAATCGGGAGCGCACGGAGATAATCGGACGGACTACAGGGACCAAGGGAGGTCGCTGTTTCGAACAACGACCGGCGGGTCGCTGTTGCAAGCAACGACCACCCAAGGCGCCCACCGGCCCACGAGATGGAACCTATGCGCCACGCCGTGGCTTCCCGGAGCGCTGCCGCGACGCCATACGTGAAACGGTGACACACGTTCGCCTTCGCAAATGCCGCAGTGGACCGAGCCGTCGAGCTCGGCCTTGCGTCGTGTGCTCAACGCAACCCTGACGATCGTGGTGTTAGCCATGCGTCGTGCTCTCGTCGTATCGTCATTCGTCGGTATTGGCTCTGCTAGACAGCGGTGGAGTTAGAATTTTAACGATACGTGTTAAGAGTCACCATCATTGATTCGTAGTCTGCAATGCAATCATCCGGCGAGCACTCAACAGCTAAGAGGGCTCAAGGCCCCCCTCCTTGACTGCATCACCATATGAGCTCCTCTACATTTTTCCATGGAAAGACAAGAGAAAGAAGGAGAAAAGTTCAGTTGCACGAAAACATTATGCATTAGAAAAATTAAATGCTTACAACAACAATTACCAAACCACAAAGTTACAAGTTAGCTAAAAAATGAAATAAATTTTGCATGAAATATCCACGTCTTCTCTATGTTCCCACTGTATATATATGTTAGTATATAGCTTCAGAATCTTTGTTTCTTCACCATTTGTCTGTGGAACACTGTTAAATGCTGATTTTGTTTTCTGAACACCCACTTTTCTTTTGGTATCGTGAACACTAAGAAATAGTGGCTTTTGTCTGCAGACATTGTAGTGACTATTTTAAAAAAAAGTTATCTCAGAGTACAAAATACATTGCAACTTGAAATTTGACACAAACATACATTACTGTATTCCCAATACATGTAGTTTTTTAAATATTTATTGCTGATTGTTTGCATAATTTTTTAACTAAAAATATTTATTTTTAAAATCAGATGAATAAATCAATCGGTAAAAAATAAGAAAAAATCACATGGATAGAAAATGCAACAATTTACCTCTATGCCAAATTTGAAATTACAATGTATTTTGTGCATTGAGATAATTTTTTTAAAAAGATAGTCACTTCTTCTGTTATAGACTTATAGTGCCCTGCAGACAAATGTCGTGTTTTCTCAATGTCCACAAGACCAAAACAAGAGATGCTGTGGCCAGGATACAAAATCAACATTTAACAATGTCCCACATACAATTTTTTGTAATTTAAAAATTATGAATATTCAGGTAAACACTCTTGAACTATTGTGGCTCAGCCTATGGTTACACACCGCTCGAGCGTTAGGAGCTCAACCCTTGAACTATTGACCAGCTCCGAGGTTGTTACAGCGGGACCGCAAGGGGATAATCGGACGGACCATAATGATCAAATGTGGAACTAACTTTGCGCTAGCTTTTGCTGTCGGACATATGAAAAAAATCAATAGTTCACTAATTATTGTTTGGTTGAGTATACCATTCAGTGTCCTACTTTCCTATTTCAACATATCTGATATGCCCGGAAAAAAACATATCTGACATTACTTGTTTCACATGAAGCAAATGTCGTTGTTCCAAACAACCACCACCCAGTCGTTATTTCAAATGGCGACTGCCCCACCATCCTCTACGCCACACGTTATGATGTTCTGCACCTGAACACAGAAAAATAAAGTGTGCCACTTGTGTTCAGATGCTCAACAATGCACTCTATACTTCTCAGAACTTCAGCTCAACAATGCGAGCGCGGCCATCCCTGCCCCGGCCGCCGCCGGTGTTGCGTGTTGCCTTCTGATCAGCATGTCATTTATATGTTCCATTTTTTAAAAGAATCAAACACTCTAGTCGATGATTTTTCCTTTTATTGTTCATGGATTTACTGTCAGCTGGAATATTCGTAATAGATATTCCCGTTTCTAAAAAAAAAATTTACTGTCAGGTCACTGCCTCCTGATCTCTTTTGTGCAAGCCCAGGGACATCTTCATTTCACAAATAGTCGGGCCAAATGTATGCGTTGACAGCGAGTCTGTGATGCAAATAAAATGCGCGCGCATCTGGTCGGGGCACCCTCAGATATATGAGCTCTAGAACAAAACCGCACCGTTAGCGCATGGTTGCTACCAAAATCTCCCCCGAGACCGAGAATGTAAAAATCTAATCACGAGAAAATAATGAATAGGTACCAAATTTAACAACTAATAATGAAGATAAAAACAATGGGAGATCCAAAAGGCACTAAAATGCACGTTATAGAGACAGAGTAGCATCCGTATACAGAATATACAACATTTGCGTGTGGTAAACATGGGGCTGCAACTTTTTGCAGGCACCATAACATTTTGACTTTTTTTTTTCCTTCTTCAAAAGCAAGGAGAATTTTTTTTCCTTCTTTTCTAAAGCAAGGAGAAAAAACTTCAAAAATCCTATCTTTGTGGTGAGTTCTGATTCTCAGAATCACCAGTCCAAATCCCGAGCTGAACAATTATTTACCATGGCACAGAGCACTTTGTGTTGCGCCACATTTTCTTCACTTGAGACTACAAACTACACCTTCTCCCGCAACGCCTTTGCGCGGCTTAGAGAGGTGTCACATTTTCACAAGGTGACGTGCAGAACCTTTGTCCATACACATCCATACTGCAGAGATTCTGAATACATCTCCGCAGGCTTCAACATGAAAATTTTAGCTCCCTATAGTAGAGCTTAAATACTTGAATATGTGTGCCCTGAGAATTGTCTCAGGAACGGATGTCAGCAGCTTTCTGTAACAACTAAACGTCGTAGTTGCTTTAGAGGTGATAAAAGCTGGGAAAATGATGGCCTTTTGCTTGGATCACTGCACAAGAAAAATGTTGGGCTCATCGTCAGTGGAGCAAGTAGCAGATGAAAGAGGATAATTATAAGAGCAGGACATTATCTGAAAATATAATTTCTAGTCTTACTTTTCCCAACATGAAGATATTATGCTAGCCACTTGCGGATCCACTTCTCTGGGGATTTCTAGTCGTTTGTTCTGGAACCCAACTGCTCCTACAACTTGCATTGGGTTCAATCCACTCCATGGTACCCGCATGGTAGCTAGCTCCCATAGGATCACTCCAAAACTGTAGACGTCACACCTGAAACCAGCAGAAAATATTCAATTTGCGGAAGATGGCAGAAGCAATAGAAAAAGGCATCATGGTCATGCCGGTTAAGTAACTCACTTCTCATTAGATGGTTCATTGCGTAGTACCTCTGGTGCCATCCACTCCGGCTGCAGGTCAACAGGAAACAGTCATAAAAGACGGGATTATGGTTTATTTGTGTCAAGCACATACAAGCTGAACAACAAAATATTGGAAGGAAATATGCTTGTGGAACATAGCTCATAAATATCGTGCTTGCTTGCTTCTCCATTGAACAAGAGAACAAACTAATAAAGCATTATGCAGCTTCTTAAAATACAGGAAATATTTTGACTTGTGCAGGATTGAATCCTTATGCAATCAGAAAGCATTAGCCTTGCTCAGAGGAAAAGCTTCATATGGTCATTTTGGCCCAGGCATTTGTGCATATCCTATATTAAGTGACCCAAATAATGAAACTATGGGTCATAGGAGAGCGAGCGCTTATGTCTTTCCAAACCAAAGTTACCACAAGGGCATTCTAAGCAGTCCTACTCTTACAAAGAGTGCTGATGCTCTACAAAGGATGTTATGCTTTACACAGCACATTTGCAACGTTTCAGTTCTTGAACAGAGCAACGACGATACAAAAAATGTCCTAATTACTTCAGTATATCAAGAATGCAGCAGCTACAAAGTCTATTATTCCAAGACGTCTAAGTAAGTTACACTTGTGTTTCTGTAGTATATTGTAGGTTCACATAATCTAAAATAGTAAAAATGCAAATCTGAAACAAAGAAATGCCTAAAAAGATGAGGGGTATTACTGTTCCAGCAGTTGACTTAGAGGAAAGAAAAGTATGATGTTTCAATCTTGACATGCCAAAATCAGACACCTGCATGGAAAAGGTAGATATGCATAGTGTTATTAGTCTGCTTATGAAGTTTTGAAGCTATCTGAGTAAAACAAAGACATAATGAACATGGAGTCCTCCAAGAAACATCATGGGGGATATGGATCCAGTATTTGTGACTTATGGTTAAATAAAAGGTACTCCCTCCGGATTTAAAACTGCTGAAGTTGGTTAGTGCAATTTTACACTAACCAACGTCAACAATTTTTATCCGGAGGGTAAATAGCAACACTGATCAATGCATCTAGATGATAAACACTACTACCCCAGCTAACGAATATGAAACCCAACATTTCCACTACCTGATCATATTATTAGGAATTTGGAATCCTGGTCTTCACCTTTTCTAAACCTTTTAAGAATAATTTAGTGAACATTAGTGTTTTGCTCTTAGTTAACAACACAGTTATACCTCAGATTTAATGCGGACTAATAAAATGTAATCAGATAAATCTACAGTCGTCAATCCACGCCAGATGTTTCCCTCTTCATAAATTTAACAAATATAGTTAGTTTTTTCCGGTGTCCACTGTCCAGTGTCTCATGATGGAATGACTCGATCACTCAAGCTGATATGTCTATTTATAACACACACAAAATTGTATGCAATCTAGTGGTTTCCATGCATAAGCACAGAAGCAAAAGCAAAGTGCATTCTTTAAAGCAATCGTTGAATCACACAACATTTCTTCCTTGACATAATAAGGTGGTGAACAATAACATCTCTATATTGAAGATGAAGCTCGCTTCAAGAAAAGATGTGTGATTTCTTTCCCCATTGAGTGAGATGGTATTGAGCGAAGAGTCACCTTAACAACCCAATTTTTATCCACCAAAAGATTTGGGGATTTCAGGTCACGATGAACAATGGTAGGATGGCTAGCGTGCAGGTAGTTCATCCCTTTTGCCTGAAAGAACACAGTAATTATACATAAAACAAGCAACAACATATGTAAGAAACTTAAATAAATTGCCCAAGCTTACCACATCTAGTGCCATTTTGAGCCTCCGTATTTCATCTATTTGACTATTAGGTCGATGCAACAGACGATATAGGCTCCCCCTGAAAAATGAAATTTCGTTATACCTACTCTAGTTAACTCTTTGTATTCATAATATAGGCCACAAAGGTTGAAACTATCATTTGGTATTTTGATTACAAAGAATAGAGGAACCAATACAAACCGTGGAAGGTACTCGGTCAATATTGAGAGATTCGGTGGCTGTGTCACATATCCCAAGAAGAGAACAACATTCGGATGCCTTAGTCTTGACATTATTCTCACCTAAAAGGTAAGGAACTATTACATACTTAGTTCAGGAAAGAAATAATCAATAATGATTACACTGGGAAAACTGAACTTACTTCGCATTTAAATTGCTCAAGCGAAACACCGGATAAATCCTGGTCAAGGAATTTCTTCACCGCAACCTCCTGGGATGTAAAAGGACAAGATGTCAGAACAGAAAATTTCAAAGATAGATTTAGCAGCTAAAGGTAGAATGCATGTTTTTCTCTACTGGTAAATTGTACTCCCTCCGTCCCACTTCAAGTGTCATTCTAGCAACATACAGTTTTTCCACTTTTAAGTGTCATTCTCGCTCTCGCTTCCCAATGCAGCTTTCTCTCTATCTCTCTCCTTCACTGCTCATCATTTTCAGCGCTCTCTCTACTTCTTCATCTCTCCTTAATTCCTGTGCCAAGCCTAGAATTGACACTTAAAAATGAACGCAGGGAGTAACACAGATTTATTTTAACATCAACTTATAATGCAAGTTATTGGATATTTGACAAGACATTTTGAATGTTTAGTCTGCAGTTGTAATATATTATACTGTATGGACTACTAGCTATGCTAGCAGCTCATTTTGATATTCATGAAACAGATTCATGATTGTTGACCTGTGCCTCGGAGTCACATGGGCCTTAATCCAGGTTTTTTTTTTGGCCTCTTTTACGAATATAAAACCTAACACAATGTGTCATCATTTCATCAAAGAGAAAAGTAACACACAATGGTTGCTTGCTATTGATCAAAGTTTTTCCATGAGTACTGTAATCATATATGACACAGAGGTTCTGTTTAAACAGGTTCTTAGAAATTAGAACTGTAGGAACCAGTCAAATTCATAACGCTATGGCACACAATATGGTAAATCTGCACCATATAATGCAGGGATTTGGTATTAGAATTTCACTTACAGTGCCATTCCAATCTGCATGATAGACTTCCCCATATGATCCTGTAAAGATATAACCAGTGAATTCCTGGAATTGAATAGCCATAGCCAAGAAAAAAAAAGTACAATGAAAGAAAAACTGAAAAAGTAGAATTAACTGCAAACGGTAAACACACACACACAAAAAAAACTTAATCCAACTAGCCAGAGTACAAGCAAAATAAGAGGAACAACAACAAACTTAAATATGAGGAAGGTCATAACAAAATTAAACTAAATCTTCAGGAGAATATGCGCACAAAGGTTGTCATCGCTCAGCTTCAGCAACACGAAATAATGAAAATAATGGCACTAAAAGATTAGATTTGCAATAAAAAAATCATATATGAAGCAAATAGAATTCGATTGCATAAGAAACAGAAGCATCAATTGTAGTAAAAAGTTTCCGAATAGAAAGAAAAAAAACAGAACAGTCAGTTTTTTTCTAAACCAGTTTAGAAAACATGAATTAAGGTGATGTTTGGATTCCTGGAAATAGAGGCTGGGTTAGGGAAATGGGAAGCCTGGAAATCATTTCCAACGTTTGGATACTGGGTTAGGGAAATGAGGATGGATTGGGTTAGGGAAATGAGCATCCCTTTCCCAGCAATCTCATCCCCGCGAGGGGTGGGATATGCTGGAAATGAGACTCATCGGCACCGAGGTGAATCCGCCGCCTGCCGTCCAGCCGCCGTACGCCGTCGCCTAACCTCGCTCTCCTGCTCCGCGAAGATGGTCTGCGTACGTTCTGTTGCCTGCTCACATCGCGATTGATGGCAGCGGCGGGGAAAGAGGAACGGGGAGGGGGCGATGGCTGCCATCGGGTACTACAACATCGGCTTCCAGGTCTGCGCATGCTCATCCCGCAGTCTGCTGAAGATTCGTTACTTCAATTTGCTGCAGCTGCTGAAGAAGCCTCGGAGCGCAGGAGCAGGTCCGTATCTCGATTGGATTTTGGAGTTCCGTACTAGCCCATGTTGCCCAAATTGAAATGGAGAAGCAGCTCCGCATGCGTTGACCTCATCCGAAATTACTTAGATTTTGGAGTAACCTCGGGTGGTAGTAATTTTTTTTGTTGGGATGCTGCTACTCGAGCTGGACATTGTGCAGGAGAGAGAACATGGGGAGGACGAACAGACGGAAGAGAAGAAGATAATGCCGTGATTGAGGGTGGAGCCATGTGGGGGCCCACGTTCTTTTCCATATCCAATCCAAATATCCAAACATGGTAATGGGAAATAAAACTTCATATCCCTAACCCTAACCTACCTATTCATTTCCCATTGCATTTCCCTTTCCCTAACCCAAGTGTATCCAAACATCACCTAATACTATATGATTCATAAAGCTTGACTTTGCAAGCAAACAATAAAATTTGCTTCATATATACTTTGCTGTGAGTTTATTTCCCATTAAAAATGCCAATGAACTATTTCTCCCTCAAGAAGTTGTCTCTTAACAAGTAATTATATGTCTTACTGAAAGGCGGGATAATGCATATACCTAGACCGATGCGTTCTCCAATTTCAAGATCTTCCCATGGTATTTCATATTCGGCAACATCATCCATACGGAGCTGATTGTTTTTGAACTAGACCAGCTCAACTTGTCCAAATTCCCGTTGCTGCTTCCTGACATGTTTACCAGTGAATCTTCAGCAATCCTTTGATCCTCATTAGAAATAGCACTAGCTACATGATCATGCAAGTCCAAATCTCTTATTTTCTCTTCTGTATCTTCTGCAGGGTGTTGCTCATTTTCATAAGGTGCCAAGGGAATATTTTGGTAACAGCTCAATGCTGTTATTGCTCTGGTACCGTCCAGTTGCGATGAAGAATTTGGACTTGTTTGAGCAACTAGCAAGCATCCTGCATTCCTTTTACCTTCAGAAGTGTTCCTGCCTATTTCTTTATTCCCATGAATGTCATGACTATCTTGACCAGATAATAAATCAGTTGGTAGCAATGCACCGCCCTCCAAAAGTAAGTCGTGCAAATTTTGTGCAAACTGTGGATCCACTACTTCAGGCACAATATACTTCGAAACATTATTGGCATTCATATCCTCAGAAATATCCCCTTCAATAATGAGCTTGTTCAATTGGCCATTTTTAGAGATAATATTTTGTTTAAATGAGCTCTCTGTCTGAGATAAATCTTCCAGCTCTGATGAGTTTCCTTCAGTATCATTTTTATTAATCTGCTCAAGAGCTAAGCATAATTCTGCAACACTCTCTTCAATGGCATCACTATTCAGTTGAGTATCATTGGAGTCCTGAAACTGACTGCCAGATATATCTGAAGGGATCAAGGTGCCTGGAGCTCCCATCAGATCAACAATATATTCAGTGCTGCAAGAATGACAGTCCATAAGGTCAATCGCTGCAGTCAATCTTTAAAATATCTCAAGATTAATAGTTGAAAGATAGCAGAGATACATGCAGATACCTGTCAAAGTCAACTTTAACCAAGTTAACAGCTCCTTCATCTGTTCCAGTATAATATATTCCCTTCACAAGCTTGCATGGTAGATTAACTCGGTCAGCTAACACCTGAAACGAACTCGGTTAGTTGGTATAATAGCATCACCGAAGTTCATAATTTTAAGCAATCAAAGGCAACCCTTTTAATTATGTTTGTGCTGAGCAAAAACATATATCTCAATATTGCATAATGAACGATGATAGAATAAGCTGACTGCTGAATTTGACTAGCATATAGTGTGGTGTAGGTTGGTTCAAAGCAACTAACCATCCAAAAAAATATTATTGGAGGTACTTGCAAAACACTAAGCTTTCTACACGTGAAATCGATCGAGCGTCATGATCTAGCTATGATAATGCGAATGATCCCTGCAAGATTGGCCAGTTGTTCTCTATTTTGTTCTTCTTCCTCTTTTCCATACAGGTGCTTCTTTCTAATGTTCACCCACATGTTTTCTTGCACAAATGTGCAGAATATTTTCTGGGATCCCTGACAAAAGGTGGCAAAGTAACCTTGGAGCAAAGCAGATTTTGAGCTTAATTTGTAAGCTCTCGTAGATTTCTCCCGGTTCACACTTGAGTTCCATGTCCTCTTTTCAATTTTGGGAACTGGTGCTCTTACACTAAAACTAAGTTTCTTTCTCCTCCTTCCTTTCCTTCGAAGGGAAAGTGAATGGGACAGTGAGGAAATACATGGAGCAATCAAATGATTCCGTAATAGTAAACCATCCACTGGATTGAATGATAGCAGTGTAACATCAAATCGACTAATATCATATGAAAAGCCTCTCATATAATCTGTTGTACTGTCTTCTAATATGATATAGGTTAATGATTGCATTAAACCCATTGTAAGAGCACTAACCTTAAATAGGAGGGATCTGTGGCGGGATAGGCCAACACGAAGCGAACCAAGAGGAAGTACAACACTGTTTAGCTGAAGAGAGAGCTGGCGGCTCTTCATGCTCCATTGCCTATTCATACCATCAGCATCCTCCACCGGACCACCCATCGCACTGACCACGAGACCCGCAATCTTCTGCACAACCTCCGCAGAAGCCGCACCACTATGATGCGCCCTACTCTGCGCAGCAATTGCCACAGCCCTGTCTTCCAGTCGTCTTAAGGCAGGATCACGCTCCCGATTCACCGAAATCGCCAGAAAGGCAGCATCGCCTCCAGCTGGAACCGCCTTGAGGTAATCAAGAGAGGGGAACCTGGCCTGGAATCCGGGATGCAGCTGCGCGCCACACAGGTCGTAGAAACCGTCCGAGAGCGCCTCGTCGTAGTTGACGACGCTGTGGTTCCAGTACCGCGCCGCGAGGGCCTCCGCGTGGCTCCGGTCCCCGCCCGCCGCCACCCCGAGGCTGATGCGCTCGGCGGCACGGATCTGGACGGAGTCGGCGTCGACGAGGCCCGCGTGGTCCGACGCCGAGATCGCGAGCGCGAGCCGCACCTGGTAGTCCTCCTCCAGCCGCGTCATCGCGGCCTCCGCCCCGAGCCCCCTCGTCTCCCCCGCCGCCGCGACGGGCACCGCGACCTCCACCGCCACCGCCGCGACGGGGGCAGGGGCCGGCTGCGGCGTCTCTGGCGCCCCCACGGCCGCGACGACCGGCTGGTGCCCCGACCGCCGTTGCCGCGGTCGGTGTTGGTCGGGCCCCGCGCCCCCGCCGGCGCCGGCGAGGTGGAGCTTGCGCAGCAGGTGCTTCATGCGGGACATGGGTGGGCGACGCGGCAGAGCGGCGGCATGCGGCGCGCCGTCGGCCCGCACAGCTACAGCCCCCCCAAACCGCGCCCGCGCCTCCGTCCCCCCGGCGCCGATCCGATCCGGCAGGCCGATCGCTCGAGGGATTAGCTGGCTGCCGCCGCGTTGGCGTGCTCTTGCTGATCAGCTTCGCCGATCTATCTATCCATTTCTGATCTGCCGTATTCTATTCGGGCGTCGTGCGTGGATGCTTCGTCTCGTCGCTGGAGGAAACCGGAGCAGGAGTACTAAATACCTTGCCTTTTTATGTGGTTTTCTATTTCTTTTGCTTTTTCTTCATGGGTAGTGGCCGTATTGCTGCAAGTGGTAAAAAGAAAAAGATTTGAATGCGTTGGAGGCCAACGAAGCTGATGGGACGAGATGAGCGCGGCTGACTTGGCGTTCCGATCGTGGGGCTGGGAGTGCTTTCGCGTGAAGGGAAGAGTAGTGGTTTTTGCTTAAGAACTGCCATCAAAGTTTTTTTTTTCAGAGGATGGGCCAGCGCAGGGGCCCACCTGCAGCCATGGGCTCGGGAGCAGACACGAGGAGCCGTAAGGCTCAGGCCTGCTCCCGGAAGGTGCGACACCCGGGTGAGGCACCGGCGCTCGAATCCGGGTGGGCAACGCACACGGCAAGTGCGTTACCAGCTCGGTTGGCAACTGCCATCAAAGTTGACCATTTCTTTTCAAAAACACGGTAATACTCTAACATTTATACATCCTCGCTCACCCAGACGTCATACCTACAATAAATATGTAAAGAATACAGTATCTGTATGCATATCCTATATTTGTATAAATACTGAAAAGATGAGATACTCATTTGGGAATTACATACGAAGCATCATCTAAAAAAAACACAGTATATGAATGCATTTCACAAGCTTAGCTCCTCTTTTGTCACTTGTGACTAGCTGGTTGAGATCAAGAGCGTGAGGCCACCAGAAAACAATGGATTATGGACGCTTGTTAAATTTTGTTAGATCCTGCTTTGAGACGAACTAGCACATCAGAATTCAGATGCCTGTAGCCACAAATTACTAATCATCAACGTCCCTGTCGCAACCTTGGCTTATGTGTGAGATGGCACGTCCGATTACTTGTACCGTTTTTCGCAGCCCGTAACGTGGACATGCCCCGAGAGAGAGCCGAACCACGACTTTCAATCAGTCGATAGCATCAAACTCCCAAGAACATTTTTATAGTAGATGCCATGACTCATCCTAAAAGACGAGGAAAACAGAGTCGACGATCGCATCCGCTTGGACACGTGCGTTGCATATTTGGAAAGGCTAGAGCGGCGTCCATCCGGCCAACCCCTCGCCAAGCCAATGTCGCCATTGGGTCACGTTGGCGTGAGAGAATTTTGGTGACGGAGAAATTTGCAGCAATTAGTAACCTGGCATGCACGCATGTCCCTCTCTCTCCTAAGCTTTTTCAGTTTTGACTTCCGCGCTTTCACCCCAAGGCGTCTTGCAAGCGTGGCGCTTGGGAGTTCTCGCGCGTAACTTCTCGACGAGCTGGGCCGGCTGTTGCCGGTTAGTGCAGGGCAGGGCAGTGTACTGTACTGCCCGTGCCGGATGCGTTTTGCTTGGACTGGAAACGAGGCAACTGGCCGTGTACGCACGCGGCCGCGTTTCACTGCTTCCCAATCCATCCAGGCGTAGTACAGGATCAGTTAAAAATTGCAGGGCAGCGTACCCGTATACTTTTTTTTTTGCGAATTGCAGCGTACTGTATACTGCTCGCGGCGGCTCCCGGCCGGGCCAACCGCCGGTGGTTCCGTCGCGGTGGTTGGCTTGGCTTCAGCTATCTCAACGCCGCGCCCCCGTTCGCAGAGGTTGGTGTCCGGCTGCCTCTTGTTTGGTTGCGAGCCTGGCTGAATTTTCTGCAGTTGGGCACTGAGCATCATCAGTACACGGCACGGACAGGCAATGCAACAATTTGCACGGTGATTTAGATCGAAGTCGACAGGCAGGATCCATACATGGAAACTAACTACTAGTAGTGCCTGCTAGTTGACTTGAACATACATACGGATTTCCTACTATTGCTCGGTTCAAAAGCGCACATGCAGCTGCTGACTGGTTGAGCTGCAACAAGTGGATACAGATACACGGATTGAGGCATCTGCCCTGCATCTGCATGTCCGCCCACCCATTGGTCTTTTGGTCTCAAAAATAAAAAGAAAAAAAAGAGGGGAAGTGAGGGAGACGAGGACTTTCACTTCACCCCGTTGACCAAATAAACATCCGAAAGTCATGCCTTTTGCTTTGCTAATCTACAGAACACATCAATGAGGAGCCGAAGAAACCCATGATATGCAGCCTACCAAACTTGGTGAACCGATTGAGAGAAGTGATTACTCCAGTCTCCAGGTGAACCGATTGTTGGCCAATTTTCATTTGTAGGGACTCAGGATCCTGCATTTTGATTGGTTAAAAGGGCCGGATTTAAAGCCAGGAAATGGAAGGCCTGCTTTGTCGCGGGCTTCCAAACTTCTCTGGCTTTCGGCCTCTTCTCTGGAGCAACAAGAAGCGGCCCAGCGCAACCTCCAGAAGGAAGAGAAAAAGAAAAAGAAAATCCAAATTAAAAAGGGCTCCCCTTCTTACGCGGCAAGCGCTCGCGACTTCTGGGAGTATTCTGCGGCGGCCGGCGGAGCATTCTCCTCGCAGCGGCGGATGGCGGCGGCATCGGGGGTTCAACCGGCGGATGAGGCGCTTCGCCGCGCCCGCATCCTCTCCAGCTGCCTCTACTTTGACGTCCCCAGCTCCAAGGTCGGTCACCCCAGCCCAACCCCTTCCCCCTCACTTCCTCCCCTGCAACCTCGGCTGGCTCCCCCGCTCGCCCAGCCGGCCGTAATAAGCGCGCTGTTCCCGCAGGTACCGGTGGTCTACTCGTCGGACTACGACATCACGGTCCACGGCCTCGAGAAGCAGTGAGCTATCTGTCGTCCATCCCTCGCTTAATTCCGCACCAAAATCGCAATTGCTGTATGTAATAGGCCTTGTCGATCGCGCCGGTGTGATGCACCGTGCTGATACGTGCAGGCACCCGTTTGATTCTTCGAAATGGGGCCGCGTGTGCAACTTCCTCGTGGAGGCGGGGCTCCTCCAGAAGGACCGGGTCGTCGAGCCGCTGGAAGCTTCGGAGGATGACCTGCTTGTGGTGCGTAGATAGCTGCTGCCTGCTTGTTTCGCAGAGTTTTGTACTCCGTAAACCTGGAGTATTGTTGATACAGCGTAACCTATTTGTAATGGCTTACACACGATCAGGTGCACTCAGAGTCATACTTGAATAGCCTTAAGAGCAGCGAGAAGGTTGCACGCATCATAGAGGTACTGTTATACTCCATTCAGTGTTGTGTATTCGATAACTGTGTTCGTTTGCTTGCTACAAGCGTATAAGTGCTCCAAATTGCCTACCGCGTCATGGAAAGAACTATGGCTCCTGATGCACTTAACCACCTGCAGATTTTCAATGTTTGATACTAGTGTATTTGGGTTCCTTTTTTCCCCTGATATCATAATAAGCTATGGGCTGTAGAATGTAATCAGTATTTCTAATTTATCCCAGGTTCCACTTGTGTCTCTGCTTCCTATCTCCCTTGTTCAGCAGAAACTTCTTTATCCATTTCGAAAGCAGGTCAGTGTTTTATCTTTTGATGCTCCTCGTCTATGCATTTTGGATATTGAAAAGCATGCTAAATTGAGTTTTTCCTTTAGGTGGGTGGTTCTGTCTTATCAGCCAAACTTGCACTGGAAAGGGGATGGGCTATCAACATTGGTGGAGGATTCCACCACTGTTCAGCAGAGGAAGGGGGTGGATTTTGTGCATATGCTGATATTTCTTTGTGCATCCATTTTGCTTTCGCCCGTTTAAATATTTCAAGGTAGGATAATTTCCATCATACGATGACCAGTTCAACAGTTCTTGACATTTGTAACATGTTTTTTGGTATAATTTTAAATGCACTTGACATCAAAATATTACAATGAATGCTGAAATGCTGAACTATTGATACAAGATAACTGTTTTAGCTTGATCAGTTACTTATCTAGCAGAAAATTTGCAGAGTGATGATCATCGATCTGGATGCCCACCAAGGAAATGGTCATGAGAAAGACTTCGGCAGTGATGGTGAGAGGATGTATGCTCTATTCTTTTTCTGGTGCACATTGTTGTACATAATACTTTTTCGTGTCTCGGTGGCTTTTATTCTTCACTCGCAGGAAGGGTTTACATTTTGGACATTTACAACCCGGCAATATATCCTTTTGTAAGTACTTACCCCTGAACTTGTTCCTACGAAAATTGGATATTACGGGGGATACACTCTAATGATTTTGCTACCGTTGAATACGATGTGTGTTTGATTCAGCGATCAAATAAAAAGAACACCTATACAATATGGTGCCGATGTCCCCTTCAAAACAAAAAATATGGTGCCGATGTGGGGAGAGGGATGAAGCCGTGTGTCTGCGTTTGTTTTTTTTTATTTTTTATTTTCTTTTTGGGGGTGTGTGGGTGGGAGCATCAGACGTGGAATTTTATGAGTTTTTGATTGAATCATGCATCATCCGCCACAGTGGCAAACCATCTCAGGGGGTTATTTGAAGTTAAAGCCTTAAAGGTGCAGAGTACTCAATTTTGTAGTTCAGGAGGTTAAGTCCGTGTTCTGTTGAACTTCAGAGGGCAACATATTCCTTTTGCTTCATATAATTTCTTTTGGAATCATTTCACTGTGGACTTGTTCCTGGTATATCATGTTATTACAAAGTGGCTTGCGGGATTGTTCCTGGGGCATTTCTTCTTCTTTTATTACAAAGTGACATGTTTCGTCTCAGGATTATGCGGCTAGGCGGTACATTGATCAAAAGGTTGAGTTAGATGTAAGCTGCAGCTTTTTTTAAGCCTGTTATTCGTTATATTTTTCTGCATGTGTTTCATCTTGGAGTTAAACCACACACGTTTCATTTTTAGAGTGGGGCAAAAACAGAAGATTATATGGAGAACCTTGACAAGGCTCTCAAGGTAACATATCCATGTTCCCATCATCTGTCAGATCACCTATAACATGGGTTGTTGTTGTGCATGTCTCTCTGCTTTAAGGATCTTGACTGATGAACATGATATCCGACGCAGACTATTTGTGTACGGTTCTATTACAACGTATCATAAAATGGAATTAGTTGTATGATACCAGTGCTATTCATCTTGATAATGTCACATGGTGATCTGCATGCATAAACAGAACCAGCCAAATATAACTGAGCCCAGGGAGCTTAGGATGGTAATTAAATCAATAATCAATTGTCGAGAGCATTGTTGGGAATTCATGCTGTATAACCAAGGCTCGGAAGCTAATATATAGACACGACCCATTCTGACGATGAAGCAGATCTGAGTACATAAAGTTTTGGCCAGATCCTTATGAAATGAATATGTGTGGCTTAGTTCTATGTTTATATGGTTTTTTAAGTATGCTGTCTTATGAATGACAATAAATCGTTTATTCGGTCAAGTATCAATTGTGCACAATAACAAGAACATGAATATACGAAGATTGAAAAATAAAGGATTGACTACCTTATGATTCCCTATTAGGTAACCAAATGATTAACGTCTTTCGTAAAGTCATTCCCTGCATGTCTCTTAGAGAGGTTGTTTGTTGGCCTTATCCGAAAAGCTTCGCTGTTAGCAAAAATGAATGGATAAGTATTATTCAGCTTTATACTGACAAACCCACTCAAATATGTTGTTGAACCCACTAGTCGTTTGCAGGTGGCAGAAACAAGATTTCAGCCCCAGTTGATTGTATACAATGCTGGAACAGATATCCTAGATGGTGATCCTTTGGGCAAACTGAAGGTACTCCAGAGTTTCTCACAGCATTTAGTCCTGTCAGTCCATTTAACATGACGATGTACTTATTTGCAGTGGCCAGTTGGCTGTAGTTCTTACCAAGCCGCTTACTGATGCATGGTCTGGTTCTATTCTGATCATATTATCTTTCTGCACTTTACAGGTTAGTGCAGAAGGTGTGGCTATAAGAGATGAAAAGGTTTTTAGGTTCGCAAAAGATCAGAATTTTCCTCTTCTCATGCTGACATCAGGTGGGGTGTTTTACCTTCATTTTGTAAGTTCATCTGCCTTGAGTTATTTTCTCTTAAGACCAACTGATGATGCATTTTCCACTCTCAATATCTACGTCAGGAGGTTATATGAAGTCAAGCGCTCGAGTTATATCAGATTCAATTATTAATCTATCAAGGAAAAACTTGATAGAGTTAGGTACCCACAGTATAGAAGTTGAGTAATTGGGATAAGTATGTATGAACTCTGTACCGGATAGGTGAACCTGTGTATAAGAAATTTTTTTATTATTAGTGTGTACTGACATATCAGCATAAATTCTAGCTAAAACTTAAAGAAAAAGGAAAATTCGTCACATATGAAAGATTTCACCGCTTGACTTACAATTTGCTAACCATATGTCAGCAAACTTGTATTTGGTAGCTTGGCACAAGGACATTTCTTCCTCTTTTTGTTGGACATTTCTTCATTAACATGTGAAAGCTCATGCTACTTGATATTATCTGCCAGTCTCTGTCAGTCTTCTGTGTCTGTTTCTGTACTGCTTCCTGCTTCTATCTGGTTTACCTTGAAGCTCTTCCTGGAGAAAAGCCCCCAGGAATTGTGGCTGCGAGCTATCTGCCTCTGGTCTTTGTCATGTAGCTTTGCCTTCGCCTCGCTGGCAGTTGACCTGGGGAGAAAGGTACACATTTGTACTTTTAACCTGTTGCTAACTGGTCGCTGTACATGTTTTTCGCCCTTTTTTTCTGCTTATCATCATGAGCATCATTTTTTTCTTTCAAATCTGACGTCTGACGGTTGATCACTTGGATTCTCATTTCTTAACATGAGGTCAACGCCTGGCTCTCCTTCTCTTCGGATTCTGAATGGGACGTGCAGTCTATATGCAGGTATCTGTCAGGCAATGTCGTATAAACTAATATGTCGACTCATCTAGAGTTTTGAAATTTCTATGAAATGGCTTACATGTTCCAAATCTTTGGTTCGCTGTCAGTATTATGGAAATCTTTCCATACACGTAGCCAGTATCTCTGTATCTGCACATATTTTCAATGGATGCCAAGGGCCTTGACGGATCAGTTTTATTCAAGTGACAGAAACTGGATTACAGTCAAAACCTTGTGTTGTTTTCTTTTTAAGTTTTTGCTGGTTTAAGAGCTAGGTCAGAAGTCCAACTAAGCGGCTGATATGCTGCTTACCCGGGAGCAGCTCCGTGCGATTGGGTTGTGGCATTCCGTCATTTCACTTGGATTGGCTGGAGTGCCGATCGCATTCCTAATACAGTTCCGTCTTTAACGTGGTCACCTTTTCCGATCAAAGTTGCAGGACTTCCAGGTACATTCCAGAATACTGAAGTATCATATATATTCATACGATAGTATGCTGCTGTATTGCTATTGGCAGCTCATTGCCAGAATGTGCATTCACACATCTCTTTTTTTTTTTTTTTGCTGCTATGTGACCGGAATATAATGCATACACATGGTCCCTACGCAGTGTGTGGTCTTTCCTCATCCGTCACTGCTTTGTCTTAACAATGACAGTTTTCCAGCAAAATTCTACATCCTCGATTTTCCAGGAAAATTCTTGATACCACTTGAAGCATGCTGGTGCAAATGGAACGATGCCTGGACAGAAGTCACAGAACAGTACCAGGCAACTTAGATGCCACATCGGGTGCGCTATCCACCCATTTGGCCATTTTGGATTTTTCAAGTATTTGAGATTTTTCAGTACAATATTATGCGAGTTAGGCTATGTGCCTGCACACTGTTTTAATGACAACGATCGTCTACATTGATGCTACATGTCAATATGTGTCAGAAATGCCGTGCCAACCATTTCCACCCCATGTACTATATGGCCCCGTTCGGATCACTTTAGAGGGTGCTGTAGCAGTCACATCAAAGATGCCGGCATGATTTATGTGTACTAAACAAAGTTAAATTACAAAACTAAGTCCAGGACCCCCCATCTATTTCGCGAGACGAACGTAATGAGGGTAATTAAGCGGCGATTAGACGATGGTTACTGTAGCATCACTGTGTCAAACATTGATTAATAGGCTCGTTAGATTCGTCTCGAAAAATAACGCCCGTCTGCAGAAAGGTTCTGCAATTAAATTCTATTTAGTACCCTTAAATAGTAAGATTCTTTTTACTTTAGAGGGTTTAAAGTTTAGAGGGTGTTTTAGAGGGGAACCGAACGCCACCTATGTCTTCGTTGGCGTATTCATGTGCACCAGCTGGCGCTAAAAATTTCTGAAAACGTACAAACTGGACGCCAGCTTGTCAGATTCTAGACCCGCGATGCAAAAAGCTACTCCCTTCGTCCAAAAATGTTATGACTCGTTAATTTTCATACACCACGTTTCACCATTTGTCTTATTTAAAATTTTTGTAAAAAAATAAGTCATACTTAAAATTAATCCAATGATAAAACAAGTCATAATAAAAGAAATAATATTGTCATAATTTCTTTCCATAAGACAAATGGTCAGATGCGATGTCAGAAAGTTAATAAGTCCTAATATTTCTAGACAGAGAGAGTGCAGTTTAGCAATCAGAGAGAATAATATATTAATAGGTGCAAGTTTAGGAAGCTCAAAGCGCAATCCCTTACCCCATTGCCTGTTGTCTAAGCTCTACGCTTTTGACCTTTGCGTCTGGAGTTGGACGGGGTCCAGAGTTCAGTCCGCATGTGACGAACGCTGCTGTGGCAAGGAGACTGACAGTGACACGCATCCTGTCACGTATAAACGCACATGCCATACTAACTTGGACAAGTAATTCCTCCTGTTAAGAAAGCGTGTAGCTCAGGATATGTACACACCGTCTTCATTAAATCGACTTTTAGTTCCCACTAAAAAATCGACTTTTAGGCCCTGTTCGTGTTTTTAAGCCTAGAGGTCACATCAAACTAATCTTGCTATTTAGGCGTCTTAAATAAGTTTAATTACAAAACTTTTTTACAGATGTGTGCTAATTTGCGAGACGAATCTAATAAGCCTAATTAAGCAATGTTTGCTACAGTGATGCTACAGTAACTATCGTCTAATCACGGCTTAATTACTCTTATTAGATTCGTCTCGCGAATTAGTATAAGGTTCTGTAGTTAGTTTTCTACTTAGACTTTATTTAATACCTTTAAATGACAAGATTCTAGGCGGCCTAAATTTAGGCCTAGAGAAACGAACACCCCCTTAATCTCGTTGCAATATATTTGTGGAACATAACCTAATTTGACTATTATGAAACGAATTATTGAGACAAATCTGCCCCATATGAATTTGAAATGTTTGATTCTGTTTATATAAATGTATGTACCATCGAGGTGTTTGCTTGATGAGTGCTTACAACTTAGAACGTCACTTATTCCTGGCAGATTCCTGGCAGATTGGATCACTGGATTATAAGAGTAACAAAGCGTGTCAAATGGTATAAACGCATGCGTGATGTTGTGACCCGGTGTTCGTAATTTTGATGAGACATCTAGGACAAAGAGAAAACTAAAATGAACGACTAGGCCAAACAATAATAAAGAAATGTAGAGATTAACCCCTGTTGCCACTGACGTGACTGCATGAAAATGACTACAGAATCACTTGTTTCACAATAAAAAGTAGTCATTGGCGTCTTATATGTTTTATTGTTTTTTTACCTCTCAAACTAGTTAGTTTGTAGTATCCGCTCATGTACGTACACACTCATTCACTCCATCCACGCATCAACAAATTCACGCATACAACCAGTCCTACAACTATATATGCAGCTTCCAAGATTGCGTTATTTAAGAGATCACCAGAATCCACATCAGATGCGATGCGCGATGAGGAACGTCGCATTACTTTTGTGGCTCAACGCGTGGGAAGTACCTCTAATTATTATTGGAGCCTAGTCCTACTACACACGAGGGTGCGAGTTCTCGCATGGGTCACATGGACAACCTCGAATCCTAGGACTTGAGCTTGCGTGGGTCGCATGAACAGCCTCGGTGCGAACCACCGGGGCACTGCTAGGTTCTTTTATACGTTTTGTTGTTAGCATAAGGTTGTCAACATTCATGATATATTTTTGTCAAACTCATAAATTGTTGGGAAGGGAATTTTGTGTTTCTATCTTTAGTCCGCACTCCTATTATGATTTTACCCCTTGTTTTCAAATCCCAACCACTAAAATAAACTGTGGCTTCAGTTTGAAAAATCAAGAATAAAATCACAAAGTTGAAGAACAAGGGATAAAATCGCAATAAGAATGCAGATCAGGGGTAGAAATGAAAAAGCCTCTAACTTTAATGTAAAGTGATCAAAAGGGATCCCATATTGAGGGCTTATCTGGAAAAGAACTGCAAAGGAACTATAATTCTCCTGTAAGTGATGTTGGGAAAGGACTGGTCAATTCCTGGTAGCAAAGAACCTCGCCAACCATCACTAAAACAGTGGTAAACTTTTCCTAAGCTAAGCGCCTTAGCCAAATAAATTAAATACGCATCGCTGAAGCACTGAAACATAGATAATGTAATATTGGATTCGATTCCGAAAAAGTTCACTTACGAGCAACTCGAGTGAATCTCAGTCAACCAATCACTCAACTGATCATCTGTTCGAATGAAGCCAACTATCAACGGCTTCTTTTCACAGACATGTCGTCAACTCGTTGATTTCTCCAAATGGATCCCTACTTTTTTTGCCTGTCAATATAAAGATCCTTACGAGCATTTAAGACAGTCCCAGGGACTCGAGGACTCGCAGTTTGGCAGGATTCAAACTTTGAATAATAATTTTCAGTTCACTTTTTAGTAGTGACAACATAATTATGAACCACTCCGTATTAATTAAACATGCTCACATTCTTATTAATCATAAAATTTGTATGATGTAAGGCTAGTCTCAATGGGGAGTTTTATTTTGTGTTTCCAACAAAGGCCATGTCACCTAAAATATTTTGAAGCCACAAGGGAAACGACCCCTTCAATTCATAGTTCCATTATAGTGTTTTGTAGCGCTTAAATATATTTTGTTTCATTGGTTTCTATAGTATGAAATAAAACTTTTTCCCTTCAATATTAGTGTCATGGCGTTTCATGTCTAGGTAATCGTGTATGCCAAGTTTCATCTAGATAAAATTTCTTTTTCTTTCCTCTCGTCAGAACTCTCTTGTCATGTCGTCAAATTTGCTTGCATGTCATCTCTTAATGAAAATGAAATCATACTCCATCCATTCCAAATTACTCCTATATGACACTTTAGACTTCTAGACTTGTCTCAAATTATTAGCCATTCTCACTTTACAATGCACATTTACAATATGTCTTTATCTCTCTCCTCTTTGTTCTTTGTGCACTTGTCTTTTTTCACATTTTCTTAGTCTACATGCCGGCCTAGAGACAAAATATCATATAACTCTAAGCGGAGGGAGTAACCTAAAGAGAGAACAAAGTGTGAAAAAGTAAGATGTAAATTTGGTTTCACAACCATGGTTTTTTTTTTTTGGGTGGCACTGGGGTGTCCCGGGGTGACCGAACCCCCCTTGTGATGTAACTAGGGGACGCTACAAAAACAAGGTTCACAACTTGTCCACATGCATGTAATGCACCAATCAAAGTGAGAAGCATGGCTACGCCTATCGCAACTTGCAAACAGGTCGATTCGACATAGTATAGTTGAACGATAATGACGCGTATGTTTCCCTTGACGTCAGTTGCTGTAACAAAAACTTTGGATACGAATATATTTTAAGTTTGCTAGGCTCAAGTGCGACCAAGTCATTTCGAAGACGACTCGTCTACTTGTAACACGAAAACTACAACATAATTTCATATGATTTGTGCTAGCACAATGGCACGTGATGTATATATGGTATGCTGGCCACTAACCATGAATTTTGCATAGCAGTCTTTGACCAGTAGTATCCGATGATCAAGTACGTATACGTATGCGTACCAAGGATTCCTCGGTGCATTGCATGCTCGCCTGTACGGTGCACCAGGCGACCTGGCCCGGAGGAAAGAAAGGTCCACGGGCGTAGACCAAATCCCATTTTAGCAGCAGCGGAAAAGCAGTGAACCAAGTGCACGCACGATAGGAGTCGTGGAGCCCAGGGGATTAAGTCCACCAGTTTGGTTGGGGAAAAGGAGGAGAATCGCTAAGTACTTGGCTCGAATTGACATTCAGATTGATCAGATGATTTGACCGCATGTTGTATTCTCCAGCAGGCCAGCAGATCGAAAAGGGGTTGTTCGGCAGCTCTCACTAATTTCGGAATTACCAACATCAAATGGATTTTTCTTCACTCGAATGCTGTATTGTATTTATGACTATACTGTGTGGGAGGTCTTTCGAAAAGAGAAAAAAGAAAGACTATACCGTCACCATGTGGGAATTTACCATTGGACAGTTAATTGTCATGTGCAGTTGAATGTACCAAATCTATACATTTGGGAATTCATTTTGTATAAATAAATAAATTGAGACGCTTTAACTAGCTCATGGATACAGACTCTGTGCTTCTCATCCATCATGTACTTTTCAAAAAAGCACTCTTGTACAATTCTTATCAGTCTGCATACTAAGGTGACACATTGTTATAAAATTTGTGTTGGCATCTGTATTCCAATTTTCTTTGACAGGACGAGTTTGTATTCCATTTGTTGTGCTTTCACCCAATTTGATTTGTTGTATTCTTGTCTTCTTGAAGTGATCAATTGCGCTTTTGCCCATTTCTATGGAAAGAAATGTTAAGTGATCAATTGTGAGTGACTGAGTTGTACAATGTAACAAAAAAAAAAAGGTTTAACAGCGTATTTGAGCCACTAGTATCAATAATTTAATTACATATGATGTTATATCATCCTGATGGTTATTAATTCATCAATTAATGCTTTCTTTTAACATATCACGTACACCTGTTTTCTATCACTATGTCTTTCATGCGCATGATGTTTTCATCTACGGGCACTATCATCATCTCTGTGCTCAATTTAATTTACATCCACTCTATAGTAATGTGTATTTTATTAACATCATGATCATGTATACTTTCTATAACATTAGTGGTAGGTAAATACCAATATTTTAGTCCTTTTAATTTTTTCATCCTGACGGTTGTGGGTGATTTTTTTTCTTGATTGATTGTATATTAGGATAGCATTGTAGAGTAGGTAATGACATTAGGATGAAAACCTCCTCGCATCTACTAAGGTCTTGTTTGGTGCGGCTCTTCTATTTGCAGCTCAGCATTGTAGCCGCCTTGAGAGCCTAAAAATGGGGCTTCTCCAGTTTCTAGTTTATTTTTCCCACCGGCTCTTTGGTATAGTGCAAAATGCCTCTTTGTTACAGTAACAATATCGCGTGGAGTAGAAGTCTTTGGAGGAGCTGCACCAAATAGGCCCTGGACAGATTATTCTACAGGGCATATACCACCTGCCACTATAACATTTCACAAAACACAAATATTTTAGTAGTGGAGCCCCCTGCCCTCCTCTCGGGTACTTCCATACGCATGCACCATAGGGAAACACCAACTAATTACCGAGAGTGAGATCGGCAATGCGGTTTTTTTGCGAGCGTCCTCACGTACGGCCCGTTCCCAGAGTGCCGCGTGTCCAGTCGTGTCTCACGGAAGATTATTTAATCAGGGGATCGTGACCTGCAAACACTGTTTTCACGTATCTTTTCTCCCATCCAACGGCCGTATCTCGAGGCGTTCCCAAAAGTTGATTTCCGGTGAGAGAGGCTACTAGCGCTAGAGAATGTATCGAAGATCATGGCGATGCAAATAGCACGCAAGGGTACAAGAGCCCCCATCCCTGCCACCTTGTTTGACTCTTTTTCAAGCCCGTCGTCTCCCCTCACCTCACATCACTTCACCAGCCCGCCGCGGACCTTTGAACGACTTCCTGTTTGGGGTCTCCTCTTGTTCCCCGCGAGTACTTTTCAACCCACTCCGATCCAAGCCATGCCATGCATGTCCCCATCCGTTCACTGCATACTAGTCCTGCTACTTTTCCCTCCACTCACATCCACACAGGGCGCAAGTGCATGCACGCCTCCCGCCCACGCATACACATTTGTTCGATCGCACCCGTCGCGCCCGCCGGCCAACGCTTATATATAAACCGATCAACGCCAGCGACGACCAGGCACGCACGCAGAAGCAAGCTATAGTTAGCCTGCAGCCAGCCATGGACGCCGGCGCGGCAGCGTTGATGCAGGAATCTCCCGGCTGTGGCCTCCTCGACTGATGCATGGACACGCTGTTCGTGCTCGGCCAGGAGTCCCGGCTGCGCATCCTTCAGCAGGCGGCGGCGCGCATACCCGGCTGCGCCTACCTCTGTGTCTGGGCGCCCATCGCCGGAGGGCCGGCTTCTTCTTCGTCGTCGTCCTCAGCTGCCACCAGGTACGGGCACCTGCCTGCACATTTTGCCGCCACAGGCCAATATGTCGATCGACCGATCGATCTCCATTCCCAGAACGAATTTCACGTACACGCTTGTCTTAGTTAGAGTACTCATGTGCGTGCAATGCCGGCCTCCATCCTTGCAGCGCCCGCCTGTTGTGCTGCGTGGAGGCATGGCTCTGCTGCGACGGCGGCGGCGGCGGAGCTCGTGGTGAGGGCGGCCGTGCGCGCGCGCTTTTTGAGGCGTACCGGGGATCAGTCTGTCCGGCCGTGAGCGGGTGCGTATATATTTACTAGCTAGCATGCACTAGTGCACGCCATCGATCGTTGCATTCGCGTCAATCGAAAACTTGCGCTGCTCGATTGATTATTGATTCATGGGGATTTTGTTCATTTGATTCATGGCGTCCAGGTGCGTGCCGGGGTGGGCTTACAAAGACGGCCGCGCGTACATGGAGCTGCCGGAGCACGACCTGACGGCGTCGGCGTCGCTGCCGGCGCAACAGCAGTTCTACCAGGTCAGCGAGCACGCCTCCTTGTTCTCGCCGTTGGCATGTTGATTTGGTTTTCGTTGCTTCTTTGAATCCACAAAATGCTGAGCTTAATTGCTTCGTGAACTCGCTTAATTGTTTCAGGAAGCTGGCATTAAGGTTTGTTTCTTGATCCCTCTGATATGAGTATATGATCACGCGTGCAACGCTGCGATTTCTATCCATGATCAGTTGATCACTGGCCATGAACTGGCAACACGCAGATGGCGGCGTTCATGGGATGCGAAAGCGGCGAGGTCGAGGTGGGCTTGTCCACGCCGGCGACAAGCAGCGGCATGTCCACGGACCTGGAGACGAGCTTGCACCAGGTGTTCTCGGAGGACTTCTTCCAGCAATCGCTGATCGAGGAGCTGCTCCACCTGCCGCCCACGCGGCCGTCGTCGTCGCCGTCGTCGTCGCTGCCGTCGGTCTCCGTCGACAGCCCCGCCGCCGAGGGCTCCACGTCGCTCCTCCGCACGACGATGTCCGCCGCCACGCCGTCCTCTGGTCATGGAGAGCGGCCGGTGCCCGTGCCGGTTCCGCCGCCGTCGCTAGGCCACCCGGGCTCGCCGCAGCTCCCGGTGCCGTTCGGCCGGCACGGCTACGTCCCGAGCGCAGAGGCCGACGACGCCGTCATGGCGCAGGCGATGCTCGCCGTCATATCCGCCGCGACATCGTCCTCGCCGTCCACGTCCACGTCCTCGCCGCTGCTGCCTCCCCAACAACAGGGAAACCACCGCCGAGAGCGCCGTTGGTGGCCGCGGCGCGCAGGGACGACGGCGTTCCGGGCGTACAACGCGGCGCTGGCGCCGCGGCGGCAGCCGGCCGGCGCGCCGGGGCAGCGGATGATCAAGATGGGCATCTCGATCCTTAGGAGGATGCACATGCTTAGGTTCGGCCGGGAGCGCGACGCCGGCGCCGCCGTGGTGCAGCGTGGCCAGGACGATGAGGCGGCGGCGCCGTCGAGCACCCAGCTGAACCATATGATATCGGAGCGGAGGCGGCGTGAGCGGCTCAACGAGAGCTTCGAGGCGCTTAGAGGATTGCTTCCTCCGGGATCAAAGGTACGTAATTACGAATTGAAGCATTGTTGATGAAGCTGTCATTGAGAATTAACAGCTTGTATTCTGCATGAAATATTACATGTGTGCTTAGATATCTTTGTAAGTGCATTATATGTGCATATTCTGCTCTGTTAATTTAACTCGACCTCATCAGCCATATGATAATTAAGCTTCTGCTTCAATTTCACAGTATGCACCAGATTCATACGTATCTTCGAAACTTTAGATGCACCTGTGGCTTGTAAATTGAACTTGTATTATTACGTTTAACTTTAGCTTAATTGCTGCATGCTATGGGTGTCCATGTGCTCTAATTTGTACATTTCACAATCTAGAAAGACAAGGCTACGGTTCTTACCAAGACGCTGGAGTACATGAACATCCTGGTCGCCCAAATCTCCGATCTCGAGGCACGGAACCGGAGCCTGGAGAGCCGAGCTCACCAGCGCGCGAATGGCGGCTCCAAGGAACCTATGTACTGCTCCTCATCGGAGCAACGACAAGCGGTGCTCCAGCAAGGGGTAATTGGCGGCACGGCGCCGGAGAGGGTGCACGTCCACGTGACGAGCGGCAGCGCCTCGGCATCGTCGTCGTCGTCGAGATCGCAGGCGGTGACCGTGCGGGTGGAGGCGCGGGCGGAGGGTGACGTGGCCGAGCTGGTGACCCGCGTGCTCGCCGCGATCCGAGAGACGGGCCGATTCATGGTGGTGGCCGTCGATGCCAGAAGGCCATCGAGCGACGGCATTGCTCAGGCCACGTTTACACTGCGAGCAACGGTAATTAATAACATAGCCACAATGCTTTGCTTATTTGTTTCCGATGCTTCTTCCATCTATTGCATTTCCCAACTTTTCCAAGAAAAATAAATAAATTGCACCTGTCAAGCTCCGTACCTAGCCGAATTGGAAGGCTCCAAATTTGGGTCAAAGTCAAACGGATCAGCCTCTAGTTGCCGATTTCCCCAACAGGGACTCTGGCCCCACAGCCGAAAACTCAACTACCCCTTCCTGGAAAACTTGCCCGGTCCGGCTCCTGGTCCTGTATGACGTCATGGGCAGCATACAAGTCCAACAGGGCCCCCCGGTTTTTCCATCGAATTCCCGGTGTCATTCACCACCAACCTCTTCCACCCGTGTTTGTTTCTTTCAGGAAAGCTTCCTGCGGCAACTGTAACCTGACCAATAGTATATTTCTTGATTTCTTCACCTATAGATATATCTGCTGCTGCTAGCTCCATTTTCTATTGTGCGAAGATAGCTTCAGATTTGTTCTGCACCACAAGAGGGACGACATCCAACTGTTTCATTCGTGGTCGTCTTCACTTGACGAACCACTTATGTTTCGATCAAACCACACCTTCAAAAGACTCTTCTTGTTCTTTTCTTGGGGGAGGAGCACATAGTATTTTTCAACGGCGTCGGCACAACCCCCCTTCATTAATCAAAAACATGTTCTGATTGCTAGCTCATCTCCTTAACATTGAAGCTTCCCTGGAGTACTTTTGAATTAACATTGAAGTTTCCGTAGAATACCAGGTCAATTTTTTGTTTGTCTTCATAATTTGTTTCTTTCCTTCTGTAAACCCAATTCGTGGGCCTCTTAACATCAATCAATCAATCAACTTTGTGGTGTAGGCTGGTGAATTCGACGAGGTGTCCCTGAAGGAAGCTGTCATGAAGGCTGCCGAGGATTCGGCGACACCGCGGTCGGACGACTTGTAGTCGTAGCAGCAGGTCGTCGGTTTTGACCGGAGAGGGACGCCCAGGTCGGACGGAAACGGACGTGAGCCAACTCTAAATTTTCTGCAATATCAGTCCAAATTTTGTGTCACGCATTTGCTGGAGTGACATCGGAAAGATGGTGACAGCACACACCGCGTGAGAGGTAAAAAAGAAATCTGGCTCCCAGAAGAGTGAAGAGCTGTGTGGTGAAAATGATTTCTTTGACCGTCTGGTCCAAACACTTGCCACCGCTAAGTGCAGAGGTGGATCGCAGATACAGTAGTGCATCCACACCCATTGAATTAAGACTGACGCAACTGGGCAGCTACAAACCCCTGATCGAAATTTAGGAGTCCAGGAGCAGAAATTAGGCCTCCCTACTGTTGATTATTCTCCATTGTTGACAGCTCTGTGTTTCAGTCTAGGATCAGACAACAATCGTTAACGTAGAATTTCTGTCAAACTCCGGTTGCCTGCTATGCGACTGGCCCTGTTAGCAACAGCACCTACGTGTGCTAAATTTGCTTTCTTTCTTTCTTTCTTTTTCTTTACATTTTCGAAACTTGTCAATTCTGCATGGACTGCATTTATATTGTTTTAGTGAATCATTCGCAAAAAAAAATATTGTTTTAGTGAAAATAGGTACTTAGGCAGGGCCTCGGGCCTCCCCTGCTGACTTCCTCAAGCAAACCTACCGTGTTTCACTCTCGTGATAAGACATACATAGACAATGAGTGTATATCCGGTGAAAATCGAACAAAAGTTGGAAACTTGAGAACTCAAACTAAAAAACACAGTTATAGGTTCTAAAAAATTATGAAAACATTATCCTTCATAGTTGATGCAATATTATGGTTGCACTCAAAATTTCAACACCAAACTCGAAACTGTTTGCAAGATAAAAAATGAGAAATATGACATAGGAAGCACTAGAAGACACAAACAACTTATTTTGTCCTTAAGTGCATCTAAAGACCAATTTTCTCATTTTTTTTGTATCTTGCAAGTCTTATGGAATTTGGTGTTGAAATTTTGGATGCAACCATAATATTGCATCAACTATGCATGATAATGTTTTCAAGTTTTTTTGAAACCTATAACTATGATTTTTTTATGGAGTTAAATTTCTTCATTCTTTTCTGTTAGGTTACAAATGTATTGTGATAAAGTAAATAATAATAAACTATATTCAAACTCTTACAATAATATAAAATAGTCTAGCAAGTCTAGTCATGTATGTAAATGAGCGGGGTGCCATACTAGTTTAAGTCCAAGAGGATATTGCAAGAGCAGAGCAAAAGGTTTAAAAGTTGAGAAGCGAAACGAAGCATTGAGCAAAAATGATAACTATTCCACCAAGTAGGGCTTTTTTATGGCAAAATTTCCACCAAATAATTTCATCAAATTGATTTAAATTTCACAGTTCTACCTAATTTAGTGCGCCATATGACATATCTGAATCTGAGAACATAAATAATATTGCTATAGTGAAATAAAAACAGAAAGGGTTGTGAGTGATCAAATAAAAAGGGTCGTGCCATGCCATTCATGAAATATGATATGATTTTCAAATAAAAAGTCTGAAAAATGTTCTACTATCCCAAAATCTGTGCCATAGAGTAGTCTCAAGTTAGATCACCTTAAATTTGACGAATTTATAGTAAGGGAGAAGCAGGCTTGCCGATGCACAACATCATTTTATGACTTTATCACTGATTTTGCGAAAGAAAAATCATCAAGGTCAGATAATTCCGGCAAAACGTATATAAAATATTATTAGTATTTATAAGGATGATTTGTACAGAGGACACTGATTTTTTTTTCATTTGGTCTGTAGGAACTTGGTGTCGACAAAGAAAAATTAATAATGCTATACAAAAGAAAGTGGGTGTCCTATACAATTCTTTTTTTTTTGAGAAAAATAGACAATTCTTTTGTCCAGACTAAATCATATTTATAATGTGTATTAAATCCATGATGAATTATATTTTTCTAGTGTAATTATTTCGTATCATTGATATCAAACTGTTCTCTATAAAATTAATCAAACTGGTTTATATTAGGAGGGTTTTTTTTTAGACTAGAGGAGAGCTGGTTTGTGGACGGAGCTCGTAAACAGCTCTCCGGTTCTATGAACCGTTGAGCCACCTTGCCTACACTCGGTTGAACTCAAACGTGTGTCTCCGGGTCCGGGCCACAAACCCGACCAACTCGGATCCACATCTCACATCTCATTTATTTTTTTTAAAAAAATCCACATCTCACATCTCAAAGGAAAAAGGAAAAGGCAGGAAAAAAAATTCTCAAGATCCAGCGATCCTTCTTCCTTCCACGACTCCCACGTTGCCACCGCAGCTTGATCTCTCTCCCCGCCCTCGTCGTCACCCTCCCTGGTCTGCCGCGGAGTGGAGATCCATCCAAGCCAGGATTGATCTCAAGTTCCCTCGCCCTCGGTAAGGAAGCCCCTGCTCTTGGTCGGATACATTGTTCGAATTGTTCCCGCGGAATCTCTGTGAGGCGTCAATCCAAATCTTTCTTTCTGGGTGGATGCTAAGATCCATCCAGTGTGGATTGCGGTTACAGTTCTGCTTGATTAACTTGATCGATCAGTATAGATTGGTCATCGGTCTCTGATCAGTGATTTGCTTCATTCGTCTGTGTCGTTGTATGGTGATCTTGCTGCTGTCATTACCCACAGGCGGTGACTGCTTCTTGCTCGCTAGGCCGCCAATATGGGTCTGGCGAAGGATGGCGCCGAGATGGAGGAGGGGACCTTGGAGATCGGCATGGGTATGTGTCGTCTCTCACCTGATGCAGTCCTTTTCTTTTCGAGGAGACGACTGTTGCAGTGATTTGCTCATTGATGATTGATCTAGAAGATAACTACCGAACTTATCTAGCTGCTTCTGTTGATTTGTTGCACTGCGTAGTGTTGAGCAGTCTATGTCCTTTAATTGCTAATTTGTGAGTCACATCATCCGCAGTCTGATGTGCTGAATTATTGCTTTCTATGATATGCTCGACATGCTCAATCTGGGATCCAGATTTGCATAGGTAAACTTTACAATGGAATCGCTTTTCAATGTGCAATGTTTGGCTGGTTAAAGAGATTTTGGAATTCCACGGTACCCACGTTTACAGTTAATTTCAAATGAGGTGATCTAGCATAACCGTTTTGGATCAAACTGAGATTTTGTCGACATATTAGGAGAATGTACTGGCACGGTAGCATTTACGGAGATTCTTTTGCTGGGAAGCCTATTTATCTGCTTACCTCTTGTCATTACCTTTTATCTTCTGTACCAATCTGTTGAGTGACTTTATAGATACTGAAGAACATTCTTTTCACTTGTAAAGCAAAGACACGTTTTTTCCTAAATTATACTAAATTACTAATGTAGTTCTTGCTGTGCAGAGTATAGAACTGTATCTGGTGTGGCAGGGCCGCTTGTTATCTTGGACAAAGTAAAGGTATGGTTAGTTTTAGTTCAGCACAGTGCAGCACAGCCTATAGTCGCTAATGCCTTTTCGAAATTTGGAGGAAACTGTTTGCCTCTTTTACTCAATATTACTTCCTTTCTGTAATTATATTAGGGCCCAAAGTATCAGGAAATTGTGAACATTCGTTTGGGAGATGGCACCACTCGTCGTGGCCAAGTCCTTGAAGTCGATGGTGAAAAGGCTGTTGTGCAGGTTGCTTTTTTCCCATGGACCCTATTCTTAATACTAAAGAATGTTGTGATCAAGTGTTTTTAGTGATTTTTCTTTTGATCTGGTTCATGTTATATAACATGATTAACTACAATCCACTTTTGTCATTATTATTATTATATCACTACATTCTGATTCATACTATCTGATATTGAACTGCTTGTTTCTTAAGGTCTTTGAAGGTACCTCAGGGATAGACAACAAGTATACTACCGTGCAGTTTACAGGGGAGGTATTCTCTTGTTTCCATCCCTAAATTGATTTTCGGTTTCTTTATTTAACAATTTTGTTTTCTGCACAAGTTTGAATAGTTGTTCCGGTCACTGGATTTATTTTCCTACACATTCATCTATTCTGGAGATCTGGAAACTGTTTTTTTTTCCCTTCCCTTTTTGGCGTGGGAATATATTGAAACTGATATTGTAGAACTTAGTCAGCAAAAAATTTGAATATTGCTGCTGAATAAGGCCAATATTGAGCTTAGGCTTTGTTGGGACATCTCAGTTAGGAGTCTGTTACTTGTATGAAATTTGGAAACTGCAGTGAAGGGGACACAGATTGATGTTAGGCATTCAAAATCTCACATACTTTCCTGTTACAGGTTCTGAAGACTCCTGTCTCACTTGATATGCTTGGGCGCATTTTTAATGGTTCTGGAAAGCCTATTGATAATGGTCCCCCGATATTGCCTGAGGCTTACCTGGATATTTCTGGTGAGTCATTTTTCATTACATACGAAGTGCATACTTTAAGAATATGTAACTATAAGGTTTTGAGAAGTGCTAAACCATCCATTCTTGGGGAAAGTAACTATTTTTACTTATGATAAGCTTAAAGATTTTATGCTATTCCAGGAAGTTCTATCAACCCAAGTGAGAGGACCTATCCAGAAGAGATGATTCAAACAGGAATATCCACCATAGATGTGATGAACTCAATTGCACGTGGACAAAAGATTCCCCTCTTTTCTGCTGCTGGGCTTCCTCACAATGAAATTGCTGCTCAGATATGCCGTCAGGCTGGTCTTGTTAAGAGACTGGAGAACTCTGGCAAGCACGCAGAGGTAGTGAGGAGTTTTTGAAGGTTCATGTGCTTTCGTAACAGTAATGGAGTTATCTTTTGATGGGGCCCTTGAAATTTCGGTCCACTTATATTTGGTTATTGACTATTTCATACATGGTACATACGCATGGAATCAGTGTTAGGTTCTTGATTCGACACACTGTTGTTCTCTATTACCTATCTTTCATCGTTCTTTTCTGTTTTATGATTGAGAAGTCCATTTGTTACGTATTCTACTTTCTCAAATACATCGCTGGAATTTTTTTTAAAAATGTATTGAGTAACATTGGTGTCTTTTTTATTCTCATAATACTATCTGAACCCAATACCAAAAGTTTGGTTTTCCTCTTTTCTTCATAATTGGTTATTCATTGCACCACTTGTTTTTGTTGTTGTGTATCCTCAGGGTGGTGAAGATGACAATTTTGCCATTGTGTTTGCTGCTATGGGAGTAAATATGGAAACAGCCCAGTTTTTCAAGCGCGACTTTGAAGAAAATGGTTCAATGGAGCGGGTTACTCTTTTTCTGAACCTGGTATCTGATTTGTTTTACTTACATTGGCTTTCAAATGTATGGGGTGTCAGTATGGAAGTTAACCCAAGTATCTCTTTTATGCTATTTAATGACTTGCAGGCAAATGATCCCACTATCGAACGTATTATTACTCCTCGAATTGCTCTAACAACAGCAGAATATTTGGCATATGAATGTGGGAAGCATGTCCTTGTCATTCTGACAGACATGAGCTCATATGCAGATGCTCTTCGAGAGGTATTAAGTTTGCTCTGTAGCACCACTATCACCATGTTTTGTCATATTATATGAGCATCAGTTTAACTGAACTTGATACCATCTTGCATGTTTTTTATTGATGATGCACGATATTGTATTTTAATTACAAGTGGATTGTATTGGTAGGTATCAGCAGCACGAGAAGAGGTGCCTGGTAGGCGTGGTTATCCTGGTTACATGTATACTGATCTGGCGACCATATATGAGCGTGCTGGGCGTATTGAAGGAAGGAAAGGCTCGATTACTCAGATTCCTATTCTAACTATGCCTAATGATGGTAAGCCAATAAACTAACTAAAAATCTACTGAGGTTAGCACGGGCATTCTGTCTCAGCTGTTAGATCTCTTGCCTGTTTGGCCCAGCAGTTGCCAGAGTGTCTTCTGTTTCCTATCTGGTGGAACTTAAATATTCATCTCACTGTAGTTTTCTTTCTCCATGAACACTTTAGTTCCTGGGCCTACAAACTACAACGTTTTATCATATGTTCTTTGTCTATTTCCTCTACAGATATCACTCATCCAACGCCAGATCTTACGGGATACATTACTGAAGGACAGATATACATTGATAGACAGCTCCATAACAGACAGGTTCTTCTCCATGTCCCATTATGGTTGTTACTGTCTCTTCTGATATAGACAGGTTCATTAGTTGTTCCTTGAATATATCAATGTCGTTAAAACAACAACTCGAAGAAAGGAACAATTGTTTCGACCTTGTGCTCTTTCTTTTCCTTGATGATTAGATTTTTGCCTCTCTTTTTTTTCCCCAGATATACGCACCTATCAATGTCCTGCCGTCTCTCTCTCGGTTGATGAAGGTAACCATTCACAACAATAATATTTATAACACCGTGTCTCTTAACTTAGATTCATGAGGGATCATGACTAACTATGAATTGTAGAGTGCTATTGGTGAGGGTATGACACGCCGAGATCATTCAGATGTGTCCAACCAGGTACATGTTTGAGCCTCAGGGCACTGATTAAGTCTCAGCCTCTGGTGTGCGAAGATGCTAACATGGTTTGCTGTTCAGCTTTATGCCAACTATGCAATTGGCAAGGATGTTCAAGCTATGAAAGCGGTTGTTGGAGAAGAGGCTCTTTCATCTGAGGATCTGGTATGTCGCTGGGGAATGATTTGTGCGCAGATGCTCTTTCAAGGTGCAAAACTAATTTGATTTGTTTTGTTGTTGTGCAGCTCTATCTTGAATTCCTTGACAAGTTCGAGAGGAAGTTTGTAACACAAGGAGCATACGACACTCGAAACATTTTCCAGTCACTTGATCTGGCATGGACATTGCTTCGCATCTTCCCTCGTGAACTTCTCCATCGTATTCCTGCAAAGACCTTGGATCAATATTACAGCAGGGATGCCACCCACTGATGAATTTGTCCAGAATAAAGAAAGCGCACACAGTTTTCTGAGTACCAGCTTGAATAAGTGAAGAGCTCAAACTTGTATCTTTTTGCTGCAATATATATAGGCATCCTATTCATTTCAGTCTCTGAGCACAAGTTATATATACATTCCTTGTGCACTGGTGGCTTTTGTAATATTATTACGACGACATGTATACTTGAACCCCATGCTGGAACTCATTTGGTTCCCTTTGTCGGTATTGGCTGAAATGCCCAGATGTATTGTTTATATTTACTCTACCCTTTGTGAATAAATCAAATAACGTTTTTATTTAATCTCCCTTGTGGAAGGAATATGGAGTGGTGATGCATCAGCTGCTCACTGTATCTCATATATAGCTTCTTTTTGTTCGGGGCCAACTCATAAACGCCGCTAGAAAATGATGCAAATTATTTTCCCCCTTGAACACACTTATCATTTTGTACTAAATATATGAAAAAAAGAAATAGGCCATTATCCTACTTGTCTAATTTTACAATGGTTGTTCACGGTAATATGCGCCTCACTGAACCAGCCCAGATTCGAGTCTCCATAGCCACTTAAATCCTTGGACGTCTGTTTAATGTCTTTGTCGATGACCATTAGACTCTCGGGCGGAGCCATGCCATCTGCAATGGTGAGGACAACAGGTGCCTTCCCCGTCGTTCCTCCACCTCCCTTCATCTACAGCTACAAATAATGATTCCATTGCTGTATGATACTAACAATGTCTACTCGAAAAGAAAAGATAAAAACAATGTGTTTCACCGTTGTGCAATGGAAGGCAATCGGTTGTCGTTGCCCTGCTGTATGCCAAGCCTTCATTTCCACAGCGTAGTTCGCAGTTGTCGGTGCTATTGCCCACAAGTGACGCTATGACTTTAAGGTGGCGATGGTGTGGCAAGGCCCATGGAGACGAAGACAACGTGTTTTTCTCCGAACCTAACGAGTTCCAGCAACGAATTGCCAAGCCATGAATCAATGTTCCTTTACATGGAGCCTTTCCCCTTTTTTTTTAGAGTAACCTTTTCCTTTTTGGATGGAGAGGCCGAGGACCAACAAGAAGTTGGCAAGCATCAAGCATGCAAGTTAAGAAATATTCCAACGTATATTCTTTCAAGTCTTGCGGGCCCTCAAACTCATCCAACGAAAGAAACTCCAAAATCCTCCAACTCCATGTGACCGTTTGTTTTTCACAGCTAAGCAATATTGTTCCCTTGCAAAAAGAAAACAATACCTCCATCGCGCTCACACTTTTGATGTGAAACAATTGAATGACTACCCAGAAATGCCACACCCAACAGCTTTCCATTAATGCAAATTTACCATTCTCACACAGTCGCTGGATTTTCCACGTGTTTGCCCAGGAAGTGACCGAAATGCCCCCCTATGCCAAATATGTTTGTCCGATGATGACTGGTCCAGACGAAAGAGACTGACTCATCTCGGTGTTCTCGAGGAGAGACAGCGACCCGCCCCCGCCGCCGGCGATCCCTCTCGTCGCCGGCGCCTCCACCCAGCCTACCACGCACGTACGCCACCTCAAACTCGTCGATCGTCATCTACGTGTGTTCGCTGCTCTAGGATTCTTTACTTTATTTCTGCATCTATCGTGTACTAGATTTTTGGGGATTCGGCAGCAAACCCATGATCGTGATGTGGAAGTGAGTCAAGTTCAATAGATCTTGGTATAGGGGGACGGTTGGGTCTGATTTTTCTGTCCATGTGTTGTTCGTTGTGTTGGAGGAGATGTTGGGGGGTTTTATAGTAGTTGCCTCGTGCTCTTCTGGACCATCCTCATCATATAACAGCTTGTTCTCGGGACCGTTGGAATTAGACGGCGCAGATGAACCGTACCGGATCGGACGGTTGGGGGATGGTCCTCACGTGCGGGTGGCCTCCGCGAGTGATATTGTTGGTAGTTTAACTACTTTAGGCAGTCAACATCGCGATGTTATTTTTGGATAGTGTAATAATTGATTTCGTTACTTGGTGTATCTTAACTGTTCCGTTCTAAGTTACCCGGTACTCGTAAATGTTTTATGTTCATTCATATAATAAAGTTGCATTGGACTTGGGATGTGGTTGCTGGTTATTGTAAGCTTGTAACGGAATTCGGTCATTGACATTTTCATGGTTTCCATCTTTGTGTTCTTTATTGAGCTTTTGTAATAGGGATAAGACACTAGGAAGTGTCTCGAAATTTTCCCTTGCTATAGTACTACATGTGCTACTTCTAAATTTAAGTGATCTGAATATCATGGGGTGTAAAAGCAATACTAAAAAATGCTCTTCAAATACTGCAGTAGAAGTGTTTGCTTGTTTTTATAAGCGGACATAAAGATGACTTCAATATTCCTCTAACATTGCAGATGGAAAATTTTGTGCAATTTTTTTTTTGGGTCTTGAAGTGCATAACTACGTTAATAGTTTCTGCCAAAGTCTTAAAAATACGTGAAGCTCCCATTTTCCATTGTTGAGTCATGTTTGTGATAGTAAAATCGACATTGAAATCAGTGTACTATATTTGTATGAAAACACATTGAAGTTTGTAATCATTTGTCGGCACAACATTAATTACTCCCTTATGCCGTTATGGGATCTAACAAAAAAACTCAAGTTTCCGTATGTATTTCAGTGGCAGCCAAACCATCCTCACATGACAACTTGGTCTCCTGTCCAATGTAATCAGATGGCACATCTATAACCCGATCGGGCTGTTGGGTTGGAAGATTGGCAGCCATACCATCTAAAGATGTTATACTTGAATTGTGAAACAGTTGATTCCTTGTTCGTATATATCCACTGTTTAGTATATAATTTTTTTATCAGGTACATATTAATAACAATGTTGATTTATTGTGCCAATTTTGGACTAAAGCTCGCACCATTCCATAGTTGAGTCATTTTATTGTAATCAATCCACTAATATTGTTGTGAGACAATAAAAATTTAAGCTTGGATCCACTTTCCTGCACAATTATACTCATGCAGTTATGCTATTGATCGTGGAAGCATCCAGAAAACGGAAGTTTGTATTTCTTATAAACAAGAATGAATGCTAGCCATGTTTTCTAGTTTAGAAGGATGTTATATTGATTTCATCTTTTTTTTCTCCTTGTTTGAAGATCAGCTGCTTACATAGGCTGCTATAATATGGGACAACCAGAGGGCATGCGCATGATTTCAGAAAGGACTGAAGGACATATTTCATCACAGACTATAGAAAATAGGAGTCCAGAAAAGAAGATTGCAATGGAGCAAGAACAACCAATTACTTTATCAGATAAAAAGAAGTGTTTTGCTTGTGACGAGACATCGCACAGCTTGGATCACTGCAGGATAAAACACAACTTGGTTTCTGTGGCTCAATTATTTGGCCATGCTACAAGATTTCCATTCTACATGATTCAACCTTCAGAGGAGGCAGTTGAAAAGGAGAAATTTTACCGTCACTGCCTGCTGATCACATCTAATATCAGTGACTTGGACCCAACTAAAGTGAAGGATGAACTACAGAAGTCCTGGAAGCTGTCTAGTGCCTGGGAATTGAGAAGAGAATGCAGGAAGAAGTTTCTAGCATCTTTTAACTCTGAGGATGACCTAATAAGTTGTTTAAAGCATCCCATGATGGAAACATATCTGGATGACAAGGAGATGACATTCACTGTAACAAGGTGGAGAGAAGGCGATGTGGAAAGTATGGACTTAAATAGGCAATGGTTTTTAGTGTGTGGGGTCCCAAAAATAAACAGGAACTGGAAGGAGTTATATCAAGTTGCTTCTGCATTTGGAGTATTGATTGGGGTGGATGAAGAAAGTTTGGAAGTTGGAGATAAGGAGCCTATTAGGCTGAAGATAGCATCAAGAAATCTTGACGACACTCATTTCTCTCATCACTTTGTGTTTGGATGGTCTTGTAGAATGGTCACGTTCACAATAGAAGGCAATATAAATCAACAAAAGAAGGAATTAGAAGAAAGAATTGGTAAAGCTAATCTTGATGCATCCAATAGGAAATCTGAAGAAAAAAGAAACAAAGTTTTTGAGATGCCTACAGGAACACTGAATAAAGGAACGACTTCAGAGAACAGCAGTAACACAAGGACCGTCACTTCAACAGGTAACCGAGTGTTAGGCTTTGGAGATTGTTCAGCCAAGGAGCATAGAAAGGAACAGCTTACTTTTGAAACAGGCGTATTGCTGGAAGGGCTGAAGTATACTGAAGAATCAAGATTTGATGGAGAGATCGAAGAAATCAAAATAAGTGCTCCAGCCACCATTACAATGTACTCCAAGAAAACAACAGTAGACAGTAAAAAAATGAAGGAGTGCAATCCATAAGTTCAGCAAGCATGACTGGAGAAGTGCACTACAGAGGTGAGTGAGAACTATACAATTCATAAAGCTTGTTCGCTAATATTCATCATATTAATCTGTCGTAAAGAAATATCTGTCTAAAACCCATTGGAAGAATATATACCTTCCACGAAGCTTTTTCAGCTATTTCTTATGGTTTGTAGGAAAATATTTATAGGTGGCCAAACTGGCACTTTTGACTAGTTGCGCATGGCATGTCATAGTTTGGGACATAAAGCTAAATGATTCGGCAATATTATAAACTGTACAATTGTTGATTGCACCATATATAACACGGTTCCTTCAATTAACTGCAACAAATAGCGATAAAACAGATAAATGAACTTTCGTGCATGAGGAGGTTGTGGTGGTGTGAATAGAAAATGACTTACAGACGTCAAACAGCAAAAAGAACTTGTCACTCGTGTTGTTTGTTTTCAATATTTTGAGAAAATAAAACCAGTAGGTGAATATTGTGGATACAGTATAATAGGTGTTGTTTTTTAACAGAACAGTAGAACAGTTGGTTGATGTTTTGTTTGTTGACATCATTTTTATTGACATTGCCCTGAAGGTATACCAAAGCCTCCTATCATACATGTATTCACAAGAAGGGTTGATAAGCGGCAAGTTAGTGAAGCATCAAACAAGAACCCATCAAATAAACAGGATAAAGGAATGGGTCCAGAGAGTAGCAATTATGCCACAAGGATTGGAGCTACAACAGCGTTCAACACGTTGGATTACAAAAATTGTTCTCAATTGGAACAAAAAGAGCTGAATATGGATGAAGCAGCTAGACTGGAGTCTAAGGAGAAGCAAACATCAGAAGACTCTTCAAAAACAGAGAGCGCACAATTCACCCGTGAATGCAAAAAAAGTTAGTATGAACCGCATATGCATTTAGTTTGAAGTAAGAAATCAATATGCAATCAATTGCATTCCTGTATGATTAGTGTTTTAACTAATATTTCAGTTTAGAGTGATTAAATGGCATTGGACTAATGGTTTTCAGAGAGAAAAAAACAATTCTTAATCTTCGAGAGGCATAACTCAAAAATAAAGCAACAATTTTGAATGGGCATGTGGGAAATAGTGGCACAGGTGTGTGCATGATCATATGGAAAATATTTAACTACTCCATTGAAAGAAAATAATTTGTAGGTTAAATGAAGTACTAGGGGTAAAAGAAAAGGAAGGCAGGAGAAATAAGGATAACAGTAATTACAAGGACAAGAAAATATCAATGTCTTGCTGAGGATATGGGGAAAAATATTATTTATGCTCAGAAGTTTAGGTTGAATAATTCTATTTACTAGGTAATTTGTTAACACTAGGTACTGATTCTGAAGATTTTGGCATGGATGGAATGGCACCAGAAGTTCAATTTCATGAAAAGCAACATGCCTCTAAATTGTTCACAAGGTATGATATCCCTTTTTGCCTATTTTCTACTCTAGTTGACTCCATATTTCAGCATATCCCTCCATTCAATAGACATTGCATTTTTACATGCATTTATCATTATATAAGAATATTGATTTTCCTACCTGTCTTGATATAGGCTAGCTCAAAACTCCGAGGAATTCACAAAAGATAGTGCTATGT
Source organism: Eragrostis nindensis (assembly GCA_012490785.1). Classification (NCBI taxonomy): domain Eukaryota; kingdom Viridiplantae; phylum Streptophyta; class Magnoliopsida; order Poales; family Poaceae; genus Eragrostis; species Eragrostis nindensis. The sequence goes on from JAAXCT010000877.1 coordinate 64,497, forward strand.
ATGACAGTTTCAGTAAGATGGGTCTTCATGAGAATCTGCTGAAGGGAATATATCAATATGGTAAGTCATATTTTACATGTTCTCTTGGGATGCCAAATATTTTTGGACTGGAAACATTATCAGAATCCCATATTGTGCTTATCCTCTGTTACCATGAAATTTCATTTAAAGGTCTGGAGAAGCCTTCTGTGGTCCACCAAAAAGGAATCGTCTCATTATGCAAGGGTCTTGATCTAATCCAGCAGTGTTTGTCTGGAACAACTGTGACAATTTGCTGTGGAATTCTGCAACGACTTGATTTTGGATCTGCAGAATGCCAGGCCTTGGTTCTTGTACCGACGCGTGACATTGCGCACGAGATTGAAAAGGTTATTCAATCACTTGGTCAATACCTTGGTGTTAAAGCTCATGCTTGTACTGGAGGAACTAGAGTCCATGCAGAGCAGCAGCTTCTATCAAGTAGTGTTCATGTCCTCATTGGCACCCCTGGTCGTGTTCTTGATGTGCTTCAAAGGCGAGCACTCTGTCCTGACCACATCAGAATGTTTGTTTTGGATGAAGCAGATGAACTACTCACAGGAGGTTCCAAGGACCAGGTCAGATTTTCAACCCACCTACCTGCTCAATGTGGTCATTCCAGAGAATGACTACATTGAACATCTTACTCGCGTAGCGTCTATTGTCAATCTCACTATTCATGCTAAAATACAATGGCCTCTATTTCATTAACTTATTGCTACCCGTATTTCTTGCAGATATATAACATTATACAGCGTCTCTCAACAAAAGTCCAGGTTGGGGTCTTCTCTGCCACCTTTTCCAGTGAAGCTCTCGAGATTAGCCATACGTTCATGAATAAATCTGTCACAAATATAGTGCCAAGAGATGAAGAGCTAAAGGGTATCAACATCAATCAGTTCCATGTCAAAGTTGAGAAGGAGGCACTGAAGCTTGGCAAATTGTGTGATCTTTTAGACATGATGGTGGGCACACAAAGCATCATCTTTGTGAGCCCACAGCGCAAGGTGAAGTCACTCATAGAACAGATTAGAGGCAAGGGCATCACTGTCTCGGCAAGCCATGGAGGCATGAATCAGCAAGCCAGGGACACTGCCATCCAGGAGTTCCGGTCTGGATTATCCAGCATTCTTATTGCTACTGACCCTCGTGGCATCGATGCGATGCAGGTTCCCATTGTCATCAATTATGATCTGCCAGCAGAACCCGTGAGCTATATACGCCGTGCTCTATTATGTGGCCAGTCTCAAAGGAAAGGTGTGGTCATCAGTTTCATAATCATAACTCGTGCTGATGAGCTCGACCTCTTTGGCATCGAGAGGTTTTGCAACAGCCAGATAGGTGAGCTACCCACCAACATTGCTGACCTGCTGATAGGGTATGGATTAAAGAAGCAGAGTTGAACCCAAGGGCTAAGCGTACCTACTTGAAGGCTCCAATAAAGCTTAGAAGTTACCATAAGACTTGATAGTCTGTAACTGATTTGTAATGTGGTCAGCTAGACCTTTATTGCATACATTTTGGTCCTAAACTATGGACATTCGTGCGACTTAAAAACCATGAAATTGCTTTGTGAAATCTGAACCCTAAGCTCCCTGGGATTATATCATCGATACTAATACATCGCACCAGGCTTTCTAATGGATGTGTTTAACTTCAAGCAATTAGATGAAATGGTTTCTGTTCATTTGTCTGTCGTTTACTGGTCATGGTATCATAACATTATTAAACATGTTGGTAACGATTTAATGTGTTGCTAATGTGCAAAAAATAATACAAAATCACTATGACAGTTGCAGGAAGAAAAATTTATTGCTCTGCTTTCCATGCATTATATCCCTATGTTAAAATAGCAGGATACACTGTCTGTTGTACTCTGGGAAGAAATCTCCTAACGTACTGTACTCTAAATGAATCAACACATATGATTTCAAAGACAATTTTACGTAAATTCTAAACGGTTACAAAAGATTTCTGGTAGGCTGATTAGTAGTGTTCTACTCCTTTTTGTATATCTATGAGGCCGTGGTGGAATAACTTGATGGTAAATCCAATTCAAAAATGATGAAAATGTCATCATAACATAAGCCGGAGAAAACAAGCATTTTCGTAACTCTGGCCGCAACTATCTCATTTTTCTTTCTTGAAGAATGACGTCATAGAATAAGCCAAAACATCACTAAATGACACTAGTTCAGCTCAAGAAAAGAAAGCAAAATTCAAAAAAATTAGATATCCTTTCCATGCTAGGAATTTTAGATATTCTATGGCTATTATAAGAGCTCACAAGCCGAAATCATGCACATGCAGAAGTTGTCAAACATAAACACCACTTGCAAGAAGGACGAACAGAGATCCGAAGCCCTGTGAACAAGTACAGCAAGCTCAGTCGCACATCAAACAACATTTTTTCGGCAGGGTCAGCTGTTAAGGGTCAATAAGAAATGGAACCCACCAGAAAGACGGATGCAATAGCTGCAGTAGTGATCTCCTTGGCAAAGCTGCGGCTGCGCCTGGATGAAGTTGCTTCATATCTGGCGAGGTGGACCGAATTGTTAGCTAAGAAGAGTGAGCCGTAAATTCAGATCGGCATCAAATACTAGCTAGAAACCATCTGTGGTTTCCTAAAGCTTAACATATCATCTGAGAAAGGATCCATTCCACCACCCAACAAAGAAAATGGAAGTTGGACCGCCTACTGATGGGCAGTGATGCATCTGTAAACCGAGTCGAAAACATCGAGCAAAGACAATACGGTAATTAGAGTATTGTTTCATGAGCAGGCCCTACCGTGGAGCTAACATTATGTAATCCTTCGCCCCAATAAGCTCTTACAGTAATCAAAATTTGCGCACGCGGAGTTTAATTGGCCCCGAAGCCAGAACTTCCTAGAAGAAAATCCTAAAACAGAATTCATCCTGCCATCAAACTGTTTTAAAAGAGATTTCTACACTCCAAACAGGCCCTAAAACAACACCACCGGGTAGAAGCACAGAGCAATCCAATGCAATCAAATTGTACACCAGAGCTACGACTGCAGAGCAACAACTGTTGTTCATCTCGCGCCTATAAGCTCCAACCGTTCTAAACCGCAATTGAACTGCTCTACTCCAATTAAACCAGATCAAAGCATCGGTCGCCATCACTAAAAATCTCAGAGATGCAGGGAGGTTGCTGAACAATAGGTCTGCTTACGTACATGAAGAAGGAAGCGGTGAACATGAGCCCTACGGCGACCATGGCGACGGCGAGCGTGGGGTACCAGGCCACCGGCACGGGGCTTGAGATTGAGGCCGCCGCCTGCATCGTGTCAAAGATACACACGACAACACCGGGTCAGCGTTTAGACGACAGAGAGCAGAAACCATTACTGGCAGAAGAACCAAACTAGATGATTCATGGCGCTCGCTTACCATTCCGGATCTGATCTGATCTGATCTCGTCTCTGCTCTCTATGTTCCTCCTCTCGCCCTCTCGATGGCAGACGACGGCGACGCGTACGCGAGCAGGCAGACGAAACGAAGAAGAAAGGCTGGGCTAGTTGGGCTTTAGACGAGACAGCTTCTGGCCCATAACTGCCGAAGCCCGACATAAGGGCCTAAATGTCTCTCTCTCGAAATTAGTTCTTTTTTTTTTCTCGCGTGGCACTTTATAAAACTGCATCATGCCTGCAGGGCTAGCCAATCCTATAGGTAACCCGTCTTATAAAATTCTTTTGATAAAACGCTTTGAGATTCGTGCGAACGGACATCGAACAGCCCATGCACGCTGCTGATTGAGAGGGAAAGCACAGATGGGCACACGTGGCGCATTCTGATTGGAGCGGGTGAGAGGTGAGAGAAAAAGAAACGATTTGCAAACTTTAAACATATTTTTCTCTTAAACCATAAGTCCGTTTTCGACTCTGTTTGAACCTACGTGTTTATTACAATTAATTCTACCAAATAAGATCCAATTTGAATATGTTTTGAATTTTTAAAAATTTTAAATTTTCGTCAACATTTTGAATGGACTGTGTCAACATTTTTTTTTTTTGCACTGCGTCAATATTTTAGATATACTATGTCAACATTTGTAGCGAAAATATTGACTCAGCTTGTTTGAAAATGTTAAAACTGGTGCTTGAAAATGTTGACAGTTACTTGATAGGCTAAGTTGTCTTAAATAGACCGAATTTGGTGGGCTATTGGGCTGACCTACAAGTTGAATCCTGTGGGACGCCCTATGTATAGGAGGCCCCTGCAGGGCTGGGGCAGCAATGCAGCATTACTTTGAAATGTTAGGCCTTTTTCATCCCAAATTGATTCATCAATCATGCAGCATGGAAAATATTGCCTCAAAAAAAATACAGCATGGAAAATATATTGGTCGATGCAGGTTGGAGAATATATTGTTCCTTTTACAGTTATTCAATTTGAGAACTTGCCGCCTGGTGCAGTGGTGCTAATCAAAGTGCGTTGGATTCCGCCAGACCATCGACAGTGACCGGGCCGAGCTGTGCTGTCTCAGACGCTGGTACCGTCCGTGTGCGCAGCAACGTACTGCCAGTGTGACATATCTCGAGCCATGCGTCTGCGCGACGCCGGGCTGATTCCAGTTTCGGGCGCGACCGCGCGAGCACGAAGACCGCGCGGAGCACCGGCGGCGAACGTGTCGTGTCAGGTTGCGTGGCGCGTCTGGTACCACGTCCGTCGGCCGGCGGGCGCATGGACGAGACGACCGCGCTTGCATGCCTCGGCGCGCGTCGCGCCAGTGCGTGGCGAGCCACCTGTGCGGTTCTCTTCCGGCATGACGGACGGCGAATCCCGCGGCGAGAATAACGCGCGGACCGAGTCGGAGCTGCGCGAAGACGAGGAGGCGGATGGAGGCGCGTATTATGGAACCACTGGCGGATCTCCTTGTATTCATTGGCATTCACATGAATGCCCAAAATATTTGAGAGAAAATCACATGTAGCCAGCAGCAGCCCGTAGCTCACACACAACGCATCGACACAGGCGTCAGCAGCCAACGATTGCCTCTGAACTCCGGCTTGCGATGCCTCTACCAACCACATCGATTTGTTTGTTCGAAGCCAAGCTGCAATTGTCTCTAAATTTTCTTTTTCTCGTTTCTGTTTCCAAACTTCTAGTGACCGTCGTCTAAGTATGAATGCCCAGCTGAACAATCTCAGCTCCGCCAATTATGGAACGCGGCAGCGCTCCGGTGAGACACGGCGTGGGCTGGTGAGGCGCCGGGGGTGGTCGCTATTTCAAACAGCGACCACCCTTGGTCAGTGTGAGCCGTCCGATTAGCCCCGTGCGGTCCCGATCGGGTCGACGGCCTCGGAGCGGAGGAGGTGTACGCAGCAGCCGGCGAAACGGCGAAAGCAGAGCCGGACGCAGCAGCGGAGCTCGTCGCCGGCCGATGACGCTGGCAACATCGTCGTCGGTTCTATCAAATAAAACCTCGTTCGCGTCCGTTTGCAGGCGAGGAAGATGGCCGATCGCGAAGAGAGCGGCGCGGCGCCGACCTCGATGGCCGGCGAGCGCCCCGTACGTCCCGCTGCAGCGTGTGCCCAGCATGCGAAGGCGGCTCATCGATTGTAGCCTCAACGGGCATGTGTAGTTACCCTAGATTGGCTTATGGAGGTTTGTGTAATTCAGAATCACAAGTACAAGCGGTTCCATTCCAACAACAGAATAAGCTCCACACTCCACAGCAAGAAATTCATCAGCAGGGCATGTCTTGACGCTGCACAGGCTTGTGCAGATATAGGACTAATATACAGAAAAATCCAAATTAAGATTGATTCTTTAATCGAGAAGGTGACACAGTAGTACTCAACCTATCTATTGCCATTTTCAGATACAGTATACTGGACTGGCCGGAGGAAGTGACTGATGAATGAAACATCAACCTATCTATTGCCATTTTCATTACTGACCGGGTGCCTCGTTCGTTGCTGGATGTCGTTTACCCAACCTGCAAGAGATTTTCATTACTAGAAGCATGGGTGGATGTTCTCTCAGAAATTTTGATGTTCCTTTCCTTTCAGAGAGGACTGAACACGCAACAAGAGCCTCGCTCTGCTCGCTTGATCAGCACGACATTTTCAGGCGAGTGGAGAGGCTTCATCAGCCCAGAAGCCTCCGGGACGGAGGAGAAGGGAGCAGAAAGCCTGGAACGCGGCGGCGCTCCGGAAGGAAACAGCCTCCCGGCTGGTTTCCATGGCCGCCTCGGGCCGCCGCGATCCCGACGCGGCGACACTGGCACGGCAGCATCTCCGAAAGAGCCTCTGGCCAGAGAAGAACCTCACGGACGTAAGCACGGGACGCGCAGGAGCGGAGGCGAGGCGGTCGCGACCTCGCCGGATACAAGGTCGCCGTCCTGGAACTTTTGCAGATAGACTTCTGGTTGGATCGCGATTATTAGTCGTAATCCAAAATAGGAGGTTAAATGCAAATATTTGGATCGCGATTATTAATCGCGATCCAAATATTACACTAAACCTCCTGGTTCTACCGCCGCATCCCATTGCTTCTCTTCCGCTGCTGTCTCCTCCTCCCGCCCGTCTGCCGCCGCCGCCGCCCTCCCTCCCGAAGTCGTCAGGCTGTCCGCACTCGTCGTACTCTATTTTTATTTTCTAAAAAGAATATTCCAGCCTGGTCATCGAGATTCTCTCCTCTATATCCAGTTTTCCCGCACCTATCATCCTCTATATCTCATACTCTATATTAACATATCTATATTTTATTCAACTATCTCTAACTACCATCTCCTCTCTCCTCACTATTTCTATTATTTTATCTATTTCTCACCACTTTTGAACCCACAGCGTGCGGCTGCTGCTTTACCAGCCTGCTACCGTACATACGCGCAGGCGCTATCTTTAGCGGATGGCACGGCGGTCCGGAGCTTTAGCGGCCTGCTCCCCGTACCCGGTGCAGCCCTTCGTGCTGTAAAGTCGTACTGCAGGCCGATTTAACGGAGCTCGGTGCGGACAGCCTCACAAGGACTCGACCGATCCTTCTCCGCCTAATCCGTACAACCGGGAGCGCATCGGGCAGCGCGCCAGCTGGAAGGCACCGGAGCTAGCCGTGGCGAGCCACCGGTCGAGGCCGCCGGCAACCTAGGGCGTGTTTGGCATAGAGGAATGAAAAACGCAGGAATAGGAAAAATCACAGGAATGGACAAAACACAGGAATTGAGAAGATGAGAAAACCGCAGGAATAGAAAACACAGGAATGAAATCTTTTGTTGTTTGGGATGTAGGAATTTGAACCAAAGGAATAGAAGAGTAATATAATTTTAGAAAGTAAACAAAGCCATAGCACATTAATTAATTCCATTTAGTTAGACTAGTCCTGTACTCGTTTTTTTTTTCATTTTGGAATGGCTCAGCTCTGTACTGCCTCACGGCAAAGCAGTGTGGTAGACTCCAACCAGCGACCAGATGGAGCTCGAGCAGCGCTGCCGTTGCCTCGTACTTCGTGAAGGAAACAAATCAAGAGGTCAGAGTGGAGTTTTTGATTCCTGCATTTTGTGGAGGAAAGCAAGCACTTCCGGAGGAATGGAACGCTTCATTCCTTTATCCCAAACGGTAGGTGACGTCAGCAAAACATAGGAATCTCATTCCTTTGAAATTCCTACGAAAATCCTTCAAGCCAAACGCGGCCTTAGAAGACATGAAGCCAGGGGAGCAGACGCGTTCGCTGTGATGGATGGTTCAGATTCGCAGCACGAAACGGATGTGATCAGTTCTGTGATTTGCAACACAGGTTTGAAACGCACATGATGCTGCAGTTCTGCTTGTCAATTGTCATGGCTGCGTCGCTGTTCCTCGTTTGGCCCTTGTTCAGAGCCTGTCGGACGACGATTACCGTTGATTTGTTCGGTCTGGGCATGGGCGGAGCTCCCATAAGTCCTGGGTATTCACAGGAATACCTAGCTTTGGTGAGAAAATTTAAGTATATGTATGTATCTATCGTTAAAAAAAAGTATATGTGTGTATTCTATTAAAACTGATGTCATAAACCATTAAAACAATCAGTCAAATAGTTCAAAACTTATGCAATTGAACAATCTTTGGCTTGGGAATACCTGGCCATCAAGTCCTGGCTCCGCCACTAGGTCTGGGTACCACCTCGCCAGTGACGACCAGGGTTCTCAATCCCGTTCGAAAACCGCGAAAACCGGGCGAAAACCGGGAAAACTGTCCGGTCCGGTAGGCAAAACCGGCCGTTTTTTCGACAAAACTGAACCTAGTTACTGTAGCAAATTCGAAAACCGTCCGGTTTCTCTGGTTTCCCGGACCGGTTTTTTCGGGATTGAAAACCGGCGTCCGTACGGTTTTGAGAACCTTGGTGACGACAATGTTTGCTTTCATCGTATTGAGACAAGAAATGAATTCACTGTTTTTCAGAAACACGGTAGGGTCCTTGACTCAGGCTTGACCCCTGCTCGAGCTGTCGTGACCACAAAGAGCTGGTTATCTGCTACTCCAGCTCCTCGTATAACTGTTGTCTGTCGCGTCCATATGAAAACTTGCAAGACTGTCTGCATCACCGCAGCTCATTTTCAGTACCATGGTGCTGTTGGGTTTCTTGTGGGCCAAACGAGAAGAGAAGCAACCTACCTCGTGCAAAACCAGCGTTGCTCTGAAGATGGACCGACCTTGCACCCAAACAACTTGGATGGCAACAACAGGGACCGACCGGTTAAGTATATTTTCATTCAGACGCGCTCGCTTTTTGCCCTGAACCTTTTTGCGGAGAAACTATGATAGTATATGTATTGAGTTGCATGCACCAACCAACTCACCCAAAAGCCTAAGCTTGATGGGGAAAGGTGGGCAATTCACTTATGGTTCAACACTCCCCTTCACGTGCAGCTCTCGTGGGCGCAAACGTGAAAATAGGAGCGGCGCAGCGGAATATGCGGTCACCAGGACTTGAACTCAAGACCTCTGGCTCGATACCATGTTAAGCTACATGCACCAACCAACTCACCTAAAAGCCTAAGCTTGATGGGGAAAGGTGGGCAATTCACTTATGCTTCAACAATATGCACGGTGAAGTAGTCCCTGGTTCGCTTTCCCGTGCTGAGCTGACAGGGGACCTTAATCTCCGTTAAGAAACTAAGGCACGTGTGAACACAGCAAGAATGGCTAACGATGTACAGTGCAGGATATCGAGGCACGAAGTCGGCAAAGCAGCCAAAGCAGTGTATTTGCTTGGAACGCGGTACAGTGCAGGAAACAGCTCGATCCTCCTATGACTCTCTTGGTTCGAAGCTGTAAGATTTACTACTAACAAACACAGCTCAAATCTGTGGACGCGGCAAGGTGATATTAAGCGGGAAACAGGCTAGAAAATCTAGCAGCGGCTTCACAGATTTGAGCTGCTAGCCAACATCGGGTCTAGGGCTGTCAATGAAGCTCGAGGCTCGCGAACTACTCGAATTCGACTCGCTAAAAACTCGACTCGAGATCGACTCGTCAAGTAACCGAGCCGAGCTCGATCCTGACTGCAAGCTCGCGAGCTTAATCGAACCGAACTCGAACTATTCGTTAAAAGCTCGTTAGTTTCCTTCGCGCGCAATCCTCACCATGGCGCCAATATTTTCGCCCCTGTCGCCACGCTTGTGCCCAAAATTCAGAACAAGGAGCGGGAAGGAAATCTCCAGAACGTGCGTAGTAAATGACATGCCTTACTGCCCAACTACCAGCTCCAGTCCGTCAGATAGAAAAAGTGCAGCCCCCTGGCCACACGCCCACTAGTCCCCATTCCACAATCCCCAATCTTGCTCATCGCTGGTTCCATCCAACACATTCAAGCATCAGCAATTGCCGATCCACAAATCCTGCAGGCCGCATCAGTCAGCACAAGCCAAATCTTGAAGCCTGAGACGTCAACTACCATGGACGGCAGACACCGTTGTGGTCCTCCACCTTGAACCTGCAAGTAGATGTGTCTCTGCTGTCCTCTTCCATCTTGAAGCAGCAAGACGACAGGCCAACTACAAAGCATTCAAGGGTAACTTGCCTTTTCATTTTCCCTCCCATGTGCTCATCGTCTTGTTCTTTTTGCTAGGACTGAACTACCATGGCTTCCAACTTTTTTGCTGTACGTATGCTTTAGGAACTACGCTACTGTAGTTTAGGAACTAAGCTACTGTACTGAGTGATACATGTGCTTGCTTTATAAACTGAGACATTGAAATCTGATATTCGTGTTCTTTCTTAGGCAAAGAAGTACAATAGTCTGTGTAAATGCTTTGGAATAATATATCAATATTTATTTTCGTTTTTTGCATGGTATCTAATGCTCACAAGTAGTAATGTCTGATGGCCCTATATTAATTCTTGTAGATGTCTGAGAAAGAGCAATCTATGGAGATTCAGTCACCGAGCATGAGGGATGGCACAGCTGCAGTAGTAACAGCAGAGCAGCAACCGGCAGATAATCAAGGGCAAGCAGATGAGATTCAGAATGTTCAGGATGGTAATGCAGCTAGAGGCAGGAGGAGAAAGACATCAGCCATTTGGACTCACTTTGAGGAGTGTACAGTTCCATCAAAGAAACAAGCTGGAAAAATGGAAAACAAGTTGAAGTGCAAGGCATGTGGAACTCTTCTGTTGCGGAATAGCAGTGGCACTACATCCTCTTTTAAGAGACATTTGGAGCAGTGTGATTACTTCAAGCATCAGCAGAAGTCAAAGAAACAACAGATCATCAATTTCTCTAGCATTGATGAAGGTAATGAGGATGTTGATCTTGATACTCCAAATATTGTGCCCCAGGTTATTATGATTCTGCAAAGATACGTGAGCTTATTTGCAAGATGATCATCGTTCATGATTTACCATTCAAAATTGTTGAGTATACATGGTTTAATGTTTTGCTTAAGGCATTAAATCCTGCATACAAGAAGGTGAGCAGAAACACCATCAGAGCTGACTGTATGAGGTTGTATCAATCTGAAAAAGAAATGCTAAAGAAGAGTTTTAAAGATATTAGAAAGATCAGCTTGACATGCGACCTATGGACCTCTAACCAGACAATTTGTTATATGAGTCTGGTTGCCCACTATATAGATGCTGATTGGTCGATGCATTGTCGTGTTATTAACTTTCTAGAATTGGAGCCTCCCCACTCTGGTGTGGTCATTTGCAATGCCTCCTCGAGTAATGATAGTGCTGTTAAGTTGTTGCTTGCCAAGTTTAAAAAGCGTGGCTCACTTTGGTTTGAAGGAAAGTTTCTTCATGTACGCTGTTGTGCTCATATCCTCAATCTGATTGTCCAAGATGGTCTCGAGGTGATTGCACCTTTAATTGAGAAAGTTAGGGAGAGTATCAAATACATCAAGAAATCAACAGCCGGTACTATAAGTTCAATGCTGATGTTGATTCCCTCAACCTAGGAGACAAAATGGGACTTGCTCTTGATTGTTGCACTCGGTGGGGTTCAACTTTCAAAATGCTGCAGTCTGCTTTTCATTATCGTACTGCCTTTGATGTTTATGCTGCTGGGGATGCTAATTACAGGTGGCAGCCAACAGAAGAGGAATGGAAGCTCTATTCTGAAGTCAATGATATACTATCTATAATTCATGAGGCAACAGAAGAGTTTTCAGGTTCAACCTACCCTACATCTAATCTATTCTATCCTCATATACTTGATATCAAGAAGGCCATAGGTAAGCTGAACCAGTCCATTAATATATTACTTAAGAAAATGGCTGTTGCAATGCAAGACAAATTTGAGAAGTACTGGGGCCCAGAATGCAATACTTTGTTTGCAATTGCTGCAATTCTTGACCCAAGACGAAAGATGGGCATGATTAAGTTCACATTTCCGTCATTATATGGAGAGAGTGAATATCCTGCAAAACTTGAACAAGTGCAATCCACATTGGATACTCTGTATGCTGCATATGAAACTGAACATGACAAAGCAAAGTCGGCATCGAAGGATAATGATGGAACTTCTCAAAATTCCAGTACATCTGCTAGCAATTCTTATAGTGTGTCCTCTGCTGCTAGTCAATGGGAGGAGTATGTGAGAGCCCAGCATGCTACTGGTCCTTCCAAGTCAGATTTGATGAAATACTTGGATGACGCAATTGAGGTTATTCCTTCAGAAAATTTCAATATACTTCACTGGTGGAGGATGAATGAGGCGAAGTATCCAATTGTGTCTAAGTTAGCCAAAGATGTTCTCACCATCCCAATTACCACGGTCTCATCCGAGTCAGCATTTAGCACTGGTGGTAGAGTTGTTGATGATTACCGTAGCTCTTTACTGCCATCAATGGTTGAAGCTTTGGTTTGTGCATCAAGTTGGATCAGACGAGCCCACCATAAAACTATGGATCTGGTTCGTTCATACATGTCCTTTCCTTTGTGTGTAATAATACAATTACAGAAACTGACATGTTTATTTGCTTTTCTTGCATAGGAGGATGATGCTAATTCCATTCCTCTGACACCAAGTGAAGCTCCTACAGCAGCTTCAGTGGTGGCAAGCAACTAATTACTCGAGTGGAGTAGTCTCTAATTTATCAGGTATGTGCACAAGATAGTAATTGTCTTTATAACTCTTTCTAATATCAAATCTCATACTTGAAATGTTCATGCAGCAACAGCAGCACACTAGCAGTAGTGATTGGGCGAAGTGCTTGAAGCTCTGGTTGAAGTATTTTGGACATAATTTAGGAAGTGTTCCAGACTTTCAGTTGCGTCAATGGCGAGAGCAGTATTTTGGACAGGCTGTTGGACGTAGCTTTTTTTGCGAACTATAAGTAATTCCTAGGAGATTAAGTGATCTGTAAACTTGTTGAAGACATTGCTTGCTGTTGCTGTTAATTTACCATATATATGTACTCCTGTTAAGACAGCCGTACGTTTAGTAATGAACTTGCATTATATATTCATGCTACGTGTCGCAACTAAGTATATATATATATTCAGATTCTATGATTGATTGTACAAACGAGCTTGGCCGAGCCGAACTCGAGTATTCGCGAGCTTTGGAACGAGCCGAATTCGAGCTTGTCTGTAGGATGGTCAGATCCCAGGCTCGACTCGAGCTCGGCTCGAGTTTCTATCGAGCTCGAGCTTGAGGCGACCAAGCTCGCTCGAGCTCGGCTCGTTGACAGGCCTAATCGGGTCGATGACACGTGACTAATGCCGCCGAATCGTTTTCTGGCGTCAGCTCATTCTCATGTGGTGTGAACTGCGGAACTACGCCATTACTGAGCGGGCCCTTCCTCTGCAAGGTCGCGTGTGAACTGAGCTAGCAGTAGCTTTATGTAACCGAGCCTAAAGCTACCAAAAGTACCAAATGCCATTAGTATATGACCTCGTTCACCGCATGCTGACCAGGATGGAGCTTAGATTAAGCACCGGTCGGCGGCAAGTTAATGACGGGCGACGTGACTGATCCGTCACAGAAAAGAAAAAACAACAAGGGGGACCAGACTAAGCATGGGGAGACTAATGATCAAAGCTAAATACAAAGTTACAGAAATTTCGCCTTTGCCCCCCTCCTCGACTGCTGCAAGGATGTTTTGCGCTTAGCACCCTACGATTGCGCGTATTCCTGTGCCTAGGCGGTGCCGGTGCGGCGGAGCGTGTCCCTGTAGCGGAGGATGGAGTCGAGGCGCTGCAGCCGCAGCTGCTCCCGGAACTGCCGGATGAAGTCGTCCGCGCGCTCGTCTACCTCCACCGCCGGAGGCAACTGGCGCTCGGCCTCAGCCTCGACGCGGAGGGCCTCGCCACCCTCCGCCCTCGCCGACTTCCGCGTCTTCTTTGCCCGACGGCGCCGCGCGGGCGCCTCCGCCGCGGCCTCCGACTGGCTCCTCTCGATGTGCGCCGGCTCGCGCTCCATTCCCGCCTCCACCGGCGCTGGTCGGAGAGGCGACGGTTCCGCGTCCGCGCCCGCGGCGCCGTCCGACGACGGCTGCGGCGTGACCGGCGCGTGGTCGGCGGCGGGGCCGCGGCGGGAGAAGCTGAACGCGCGGAGGCGGTCCAGACCGAACGACGGCGCGCGGAGGAAGCTCGTCCGCCGCTCGAACCCGCCCGGCGCCGGCTGGACGTGTCCAGGCAGCGGCGCCTCGGCGGCCCCGTCGTCGTCGAACGGCGGGTACTGCGGGTGCTCCGCGGCGAGGCCGAGGCGGGAGAAGCTGAAGCAGCGGAGCCGGTCGAACGCGACGGACGGGGCGCGCATGAGGTTCCGCTGCCCCCGTCCGTCTCCGCCTGGTTCTGCCGCCGCCGCTGACATCAGCTTCGACATGACGACGATGGTGCCGATGACGAGGTTGACGAACACGAAGAGCACTGGCGGCGTGAGCCACCCGCGTGCGCCGCTCCACACTGCGTCCAGCATCTCTCCTCTTTCGACTGGTCTCCGCCGCCGCTCAAGGGTTTAAGCCTCTGGTTTTGTGGCTTGTGGGGTTCTGGAACGGCGAGGGAGGGAGGGAGCGAAAGCGAAGTGGAATGGTGGACGGACAGGCCGCGTGGGAAGAGGGGTATTTAATGGCGGTAAGAAAAAAGAATTTGCATGTGGCGCACATGGAGGAAGAGGACGAGAGGAAACGTGGCGAGGAGGTGCGCGGTCGCTCGGGGCCAAGCGCTGTGCGCCGATACGCGGTGGCGGCCTATGCAGTGCGGTGGTGTGGCATGGGCGGCCACGAGCGGCGTAACCAATGTAAACGCAGGGCGCAGGCCGAGTGGATAAGAACATCCGAGTAGAGTAGAGCAGGGAGCAGTATTATACGTGGTGTAGCAGTTTCATGGCTTATGGGACTGGCAGTGCAGTAGACCGTGACTGTATGTTTTCTTGTGCCGAAGTTCAGAATTTTTTTTCTCAAATACGTAGAAAAACTGCGCATGTATTAAAAAAAGTTGCCAAACGACGGATTGCAAGACTCTACGCAACACAGCAGTGTACCACCGCGAATTTACAACCCCAAGGATCCTATCGGGACAACTCACGAATTAAACAACCACAAGTTTATCGGCGCCCGCTCTTATCCAGTCAGCTGCTTCTGCTTTGATGCGTTTCACCATCTAATAGCATCTCTATCAATAGACTTCAAAATAAGGCCTCTATTTTTGTTTTCCAGGTCAGCGTGAAAAAATAAGGAATCAAAATTTGGCTTTAACTCCAGGAGTAAACTGACTCAAAACCCTATTTTATATGAGACCCAGTAAAAAAATAGTGGGACCCATAAATAAGAAGGAGGGTTGGAGGACACTAGGAATAGAGGCTTGGAGATGAAGTTTGAGAGAACATGCAAAATAAAAGCCCAATTAGAGTCTTGCTGGAGATGATTTTTTGGCTCAAACCCCTAAATAGTAGAGTAGAGGCTCAAGTAAAAGCCTTGCTGAAAATGCTCTAAGCAGCAGTAGCTGGACTGCACTAGAAGGTGCGATTATTCCGTTCTTTGCAAATCAACCAAGCCGTCAACATGAAAAAGCCGCGCAGTCCCCCTTCTTGACCATGAAAGTTCAGGACCTACGAGTGTATGCCACAATCTACGGAGCGATGCTATTTCAAACAAAGCACTGAGCAAAATAGTGTATCGACTACCTACTTCCTCCGTTTTTAATTATATGACACTGTTGACTTTTTAGTTGAACTTTGACTAACAATATAGATTTAAATAATTACTTTTTAAATATGAAATGGATATCATTAGATTCATCATCAAAACAAGACTAACTTATACACTTAGGGTGCGTTCGTTTTCTTTGGAGGGGTGCTAAATGTCCCTCTAAAGTTTAAACCCTCTAAAGTTTTAAACCCTCTAAAGTTTAGAGGGGTGTTCGTTTGAGCCCTCTAAAATGGTAATAATGTGTACAAAATGACATATATGCCCCTCTTCCCATGCAAGACATATAATGCAAATAGAAACCATCACAAATGCATACAGCTTGCCAGCATAACAGTCCCGTCACACATACAATAACATATATCATTCGACAAATATTGTTCGACAGCAACCACAATCCATCAAACCTTGACAACTGATAATTACCATTGGTTCGCAAATAGAAGCGCAAGCTAAGGACATTCACAAGACAAGGCATGACCAATACATCGAACAACTTACTACGAATTGTAGAGAGCATGTGCAAGCTGATCACGGAATGTATTCATGTCGTCGTCCCCAGCAGCAGCACCCCCTTCTTCTTCATCATAAGCATAAGGTTGGACGCTTGTATGTCCCCCTGAATACTCCTCTTCTTCATCATTGTCCAACTCTTCATCATTATAACCATTCTCTCTTAGGAAGTTGTGGAGTGCCATGCATGCGGCAATAATTTTGCTCTGTTTTTTAAGAGGGTAACTTGGAATGCCTCTCAGCATCCTCCACCTCTGCTTCAAAACTCCAAATGCCCTCTCTACTACATTCCTAAGTGATGAATGTGAATAGTTGAATGTCTCTTTCATACCTCTAGGCATTGTTCCAAGCCTAAACTCCTGCAGGTGGTACTTTGTTCCCTTGTATGGTGCCAAATACCCCGGTCTGTTTGGGTAGCCTGAGTCCACGAGATAGTACCTCCCTGCATCACGAAGAAACATTCAAATTGTTAGCCAGATATAAATATGTAACCATCTCCTTAGCACTAAGTATTTCTAAGATTTCCCTACCCGGCGGTGGATGAGGAAATTTGTCCCAATAATGTTCCATGGCATCTTTGAAAACTCTCATGTCATGAACTGATCCAGGCCAACCAGCAAGTACAAAGGTGAATCTCAAGTCAAAGTCCACTACGGCCAGTACATTTTGTGATGTCCGACCCTTCCGGTTTAGGTACTGAACAACCTTGTTGTTTGGAACTGTTACGTCTATATGTGTACCATCAAGTGCACCTATGCAATTGTTGAACAGTCCCTTGAACCTAGACTCTTGTAGGCGAGGGTGTATGTTTCTGAATTCTGGGTCAATCGGCTTAATTATATCAGCTGCTAGCTTCACAACGCAGTTCAAAACCTTTGAAAAATTTCTGTGGATGGTATCTAGTGATCTCCCAAATATGGTCAGAGCTTGTCTAAATGGCTGAGGTGCTGCAACCATCCAAAGAAATATGCCTAATGCCTCAATACTACTAGTCTTCCTGCTGGACTTAAGACCATATGACTCAACAAGTACATTATGCAGATGATGAAACATGTCTGGACCCATTCTAAACATTATCTTAGACTGTGCTTCATCCGAAAGAAACGTCATCACTTTTGCAAGTCCACTATCGTGGCTCCTAACTCTGTAGGTTTTGTCATAGTGTTGCATGTGATGCCACATACCGTATAGGAGGACAGGGACCTGTTGATTGAATTCTTCGTCGTCTTCGTCCAGCATATCCATCCACATCTGCATAGCATCCCCATTAGCAGGCTGCAACAGACCCTGCTCCTCTGCCTGCAACCCCCCCTGCTCCTCTGCCTGCAAAATAAGTAGGATGTCAGCATGATACTTTAACAAAATATTTGAACTCAACATCAGAAGTAGGCAGTACAACATATTTGATGAAATGCAACCCTATAAACCCGGATTACAGAAACAAATTAAACATCATAACTGATAAACAATTCCGAACATTATTACACACCACTCAACAAACAAAGGTGCAAACATGAATATAAGGGTCTACATTACTACACTACAATTGTTACAAATTAATTCTTATCAAATTGCTTCAGCTTCAAGAATTGTCGGATAAATCTCAGGCGGCCTTGAGAGGTCTTGCAGCCAAAGTACATCTTCTTCATCTCAAAGTCCTTGCAAATCAATGCTAAGGCAACATATTCATCACTGCCTTCTTCAATGCCGTCTTCAGCTGCGAACTGCAACATAGTTTCCATTTCGGATGCCTTCTTTTCTTCTGCTGCTTGTGCACGTGCTGCAGCTTGTGCTTGTGCTGCAGCTTGTGCAGCAGCTTGCTTTTCCATGAATTCCAATTTTTTGGCAGTAGACTGCTGGTTCTGCATAAGTATTTTGTTGAATGTCGAAACAATAGGGCTCTGCCTCCTCTTTGCCGGGCTTGCTCCAGTCGTGCTAGTACTGCTGCCCCTCTTACGGCTACCTGAGGTGACAGGGCTGGATTCATGTTCAGTGGGTTGTACATCTTCATCTTCTTCGTAGTCTTCATCCTCTTCTTCGTTGTCCTCTTGACCAGGAAGATATCTACTTGATCCATCAACAGCAATACCATGGAAGGCATCAAACAGCAGCTCTACATAAGATGGAGGTCCTTCCTGCAACTTCTTGAACTCTGCAGGTGCTCCCTGTCAATGATACATTGCAATGACGATTATAATTTTGTTTCATGTTAACAAGTCAGTATGGGTACTTTGACAAACTTTTATTTTTAAGAAACTTACTGCTAGCGTGTTACTCCACCAAGCTGGCGTTGCAGCAGGCCAGCCATCTGGTCGCCTACCAACACCGGTCTTGCTGCGTATGTACTTGATGAAGCTGTACATGGATTTCAATTGGATATCCTATTGCGGATCTGACCTATGCCGTGCTTCAATCCTGTCCTGACATAAAATTTTTTGCAAACAATAGGATATCCCCTATGGCACATCGTTCCATTGACGTAGTTACCACTTTCCTTTTCCTCCAAAATGATTTCTAGGAGTTTGTGATTATTGTCGGACACGGTCCATTGAGGCCTATCAGTTTGCTACATTTTGCAATCCACGCAGCAATCAACGAACAAAAATTTATGACATCTAACATTTATAGTGGGGAACAAATGACATGTAACAATGATACCTGCTCAGTCCAAGGCATCCCTCCGTCGTTCTCTTCAGCACTGTCGACTTGAACGGCTGGAGCTTTGCCGCGTGACCGTCTGCTAGATCCGGCCGCCGCGGCATCGGTCCAAGCTCCTGAAGTACCGGATTGCCGTGCTCGGCGCCTGGGGCCGACGACATCACGTCGACCGGCGCCACCACGGCCACGGACACGGCACCACCAGCACGTCCATCACCACCAAGACCACTACCTCCACCGTCAACATCACCACCCCAACCAGCAGCAGAACCACTACCACCAGCACCCCAACCACCACCACCACGACCACCACGGCCAGCGCCAGCGCGCGACGACTGGGGAGGAAAAGCGCCAAATCGAGATGGGGGCCCGAATTCACCGGCGCCTTGCAGGAACCCTTGGTACGTAGCACCGTGGGGTAAGCCTTCGTCGTTGAGGTCGAGGCGGTCGAGGTTGAGCCGTGACGGGGTGGTGTAGGAGGGAGGGCCACGGCTGCCGTCGTCAGGGAGGATGGTCTGCGAAGAGGAATACGGATCCGGGTTGGTGAAGAAGTCCCGGGTACCGTCTCCTCCGTAGCCGCCCGCGCCGAACCCTTCCATGTTGGAAGAGGAGCTGCTCTCGACGCCTTCCGCCGGCGGCGACACGGGAGCGGGTGGCCGCAAGATCCGGCGGCGACGGCGCGCTTTGCTTGGCGGCTTCTCTAGGCGCGCCTGTGGGCCAGCGAGGCGGAGGAGCAGCACCGGTCGTGGTACAAAGGGAGGGCCGCGGGGGATGCGTCGGCGGCGCCTTGACGCCAGCTCGGACGCGGAGGCGGCGGCGGCTTAACCCTAGCTATGCGGTGCGGCGCGAGTGGATAAGATGACGACGGGAGCATGGAGGGGCAGTGGCGAGGAAGGCGACTGTTTTAGAGGCTTTTAGAGCCTCTCCCCCCTCTAAAGTTTCCAGGCCTCTAAAGCCCTTTAGCACTACAATTTAGAGGCCCGTTCGTGCCTTCTTCCTCTAGTTTTTAGCACTTTTGGCCTTTAGAGGGCCCAAACGAACGCACCCTTGGCTATTTACCTAAATATTTATAGATAAGACGAATGGTCAAAGAAACGAAAAAAGTCAACGACGTCATATAATAAAAAACGAAGAGAATACTATCCATTGGTGCATACCACACGAACGAGGATGCAAACGAGCAAGACTCGATTTTCCTTGTAAGGCTTACTCCAACAATGATGGGCAAACCCATTTTTGCCTCCTGGAACGCCACTGTTCATCAAGCAACCATCTCCAACAGATCATGCAAAGAAGAAATGCAATTTGCATCCGAGGAGAGAGGAGATGGAAAAATGCACTCCCTCTCTCCTCCGAACGCATTAGCTCAGCTCGTCTTCCCCGCACTGCAAACTGCGCCCACGTGACGAACCCGAACAACACCGCCGCACCAGAAGCTGAACGGCAGCGCGGGCTCCCTCCGCGGCCGCGGCGCCGACGTCTCCCTTTGCGGCCGCGGGGCCGGCTGGTTCTGCGGCCCCCCGCCCGGTTGCTGCAGCCTCCTGTGCGCCGAGGAGGGCGTCAGCGGCGCGGGCAAACGCGACGCGCGGCGGCGCGAGGCGAGCAGCGGCGGAGCAGGGGACGCGGTGCGCAGGGAGAGCGGCGGTGCGGGCGCGCGGGGCGAGCGGCGGCGCGTGGCGGCGCGTGCGCGAGGCGAGCGGGACGCGGCGCAGGGCGAGCAGAGCGCGCGCGCGACGGCGGCGGTGGCACAGCCGCGTTCCGGCTAAACTGCGGGGAGGTAGGGAAAACGGTGTGGAGCTATGTGACGAGGAAGGGCAGGTGACCTCAGAGCACTAGCATATGCACGCGCGCGGACCCGTTGGCATGCCGGCGGTGAGAGGCGGCGGCGACGCGCATGGCGCGGAGGTGTTCCGGCGACTAGGGTGCCCGGAGACGTGATCTTGCGCGAGCATGAGCTTCTACGGACCAAGGAAAAACTCACCGTGGGACGTGTGCACGTGGAGGAAGGCCGGAAGGTGGAGTTGGTCATCGAGGTAGCTAGGTCCGGCGGACGGCGTCGGGGAAGAAGGCGTTTTCCGGCGATCTCAGCTGTCGAATCGAGTGGTTAAGTTGACAGGGAGGTGAACTAGGAAATGAGGAAGGTTCGGGCACGAGGAATCGACGAACGGCTCACCGGTCACGGAGTATTTGACGTCGACGTCGAGGTGGCTCACCCAGTGGCCATGGCGGAAATCCTGCCTCGATCTCGCGGTACAGCGGAGGAAGTTGAAGTCGGTGTTGGGAAGGGGCTAGAAGGAGTCCTTGCGCTTCTTTTTGCAGTTGGGGCCGAGCTCGGGGAGTGACGGTAGGGGCGGCGAGCTTGAGCGACGGGGAGGGCGAACACTGCTGGCTCACGGCGGGGCGACGGCGTGCGCGACGGGCGTGGGGCGACGACGAGGGCGGGCGCGGGGCGACGGCGATGGCAAGCGTGGGGCAGGCGCGGGGCGACGGCGAGCGCGAGCGTGAGGCGACAGCGAGCACGGCGCGAGGGGCAGGCGCGGGGCGCGGTGCGAGCGAGCACGGCGAACGGCGTGCGGGGCACGGTGCGAGCAAGCGCGACGCGCGTGGGTTGCCTCCGCATGTTTGCCTCTCGCTGTTGGAGACGGCGGCGAATGCTTCCTCTTGTGTTCCCTGTACATGCGATGCACTTTTCGTTTGCCTGTCCAAAGGGCCTCACGACTTTTGGAGTCAGTCTAAAGGTAACAGAAAAGAGATTGAAACATGGGCGCCTTTTTTCCTGCAAACGAGCCTAATGTATTTTGCCAGGCCCATCCAACCCAAATTTAGGCCCCTCTTGTACACGGGCTCAATTCCATCCAGTTTGTCGAAGTTCATTTGGTATTTATTTCGATTTATTTTTGTTGCTCATCTTCCAAGGCATACTTGATTCAAAATTCATATATTGGCAACGATGGTCAAATGAATGAACTAAATTATTGTCCTCGTAGCAACACACGGGCAATTTGCTAGTCATATGTTAAAAAAAAAAGAATACTTTTTTTCATCTGACGAGTTACCATAACGAAATTTAAATAAGCGGACCTCCCTATTTCAGCTTGCATCCCTTCATTCCATACGCATAGCACATACACAACTTTAATCCGAACATTCACAATGGGAATCCAGTCAGTTAGAAGAAGCTTAAACCAAATCATTTAATTCCTACTTATAATCACCAGAGGGTGAGGCCAATGTTACAGCACAATATTGTTCTACCGCACCAAATATAGTTCCTACCACAAAAGGCTTGTTCAGGGTTCTAAGCTCTTTGCATAGTAAACTAAAAAATACAACAAAGCTTGTGTAGCTTCTACAGCAAACTAGGGCAGGCAAGTTCGCAGGCTCAGCGACTAAAATTACACAGTTGTTCCACTCACGACCTTACTCAAGGTAATGTTCAGATGCCGCTGATTCATTAACATATCATGAAAGCTGAATTTCTAGGACACGAGGCAGGTGTTCACGCCCCCTATATCCTAGAATTGATTTCCATGACACTTATTTTCCATACGGGTGGTACCTGCTGGAACCCCGAGCACCTGCACTCCCACCACCAGCACCACCTGCTCCCCCGTAGGCACCATATCCACCGGCACCATATCCACCTGGGGCACCACCATAGGCTCCACCACCCATGCCCCCACCCCCATAGGCACCGGCGCCATAGGCACTCCCTCCATACGCACCACCTCCGTATGCCCCATATGCACCATAAGCACCTCCGTACATGGAACCACCATAACCACCACCAAAACCAGACCCAAAGCCAGCAGCATTGCCACCATAGCCATACCCCCTACCATAGCCATACCCTGCTCCTGCTGCTGCACCACTGTCATAATAACCTGCACCAGCAGATCGGTAACCAGCACCATACCCATAACCACCACCGCCACCACCGCTGCTGCTGCTGCCACCGCCTCCACCAGCTCCACCACTGCGATAAGAACTACGGTAACCACCACCTCCATGACCAGATCTCCCATTGCTACTATGATCAGACCCATGTTTCTTTGGTTCAGCCTTCTTTATTTCAACCTGAAAATAAAAGGAAATCCAAAAGTTATTTATGTAACTATCAGTACTATCAAGCTACCACTAACCGGGAGTGATTACTAAAATGAATCATCCATTGGCAGTATGAACATCTTAGTTTAAGTTTCAAAACGTACAACTCAGCAACAAAGGCAAAACATAAATATCCAAATCAAGCTTAAGAAAAACACCAGTTCTAAATGGTAAAGAAAAAAAAAATAGCAAACTCAAGAGGTCCAAAATACCATTCATAATATTATAAAAAGCTCATGTTATAACTAAACAGTTGGTTTCAGATCATCCCTTCAACTCAAAGCTACTAAATTTTACTGCTGGTATAACTAAACAGTTGGTTTCCGAGAAGGACCATATGAACAATTCAGTATATTTCCTCCATTTTGTGTTGGATATTGTACAAGGAACAATCTGCTAGCATCTCCAATAAAATGTTTTTAAGGCGGTAAGGCGAGGCGTGGCGACTGACCCCCTTCTAATCGCCTAGGCGACGCCTAGGCGTGCATAAGGCGAGGTGAGGCGACGCCATATCCATAAAAGAAACAAAATATATGCATCCTGGGTGGAGGAAAAAGAACAAGAGAAAAGGAAAAGAAGAGAAAACGGAGAGAAAAAGAAAGCCCAGCCCAATATCAGCCCAGTAACCTTTCACCTGCTACACGATATTGATGTTGACCTATACAGCCACATCGTCTTCTCCATTCTTCTCCCAGCAGACAGCATCGCCTCCATGCTCTCTCTCTCTCTCTCTCTCTCTCTCTCTCTCTCTCTCTCTCTCTCTCTCTCTCTCTCTCTCTCTCTCTCTCCGCCGTCCTCTCCCTGTCCCTCTCTCAGATCGAATGCGGCTGGCCTCCTAGATCTGCCACTCCTCCCGGCCGTCCTCTCCTCCCTGTCCCTCTCTCAAATCGAACGCGGCTGGCCTCCTAGATCTGCCCCCAAGGAAATCGGAGTGGTCTGTGTCGATGAGCGGTGCCAGAGGCAGCATGGAGAGCAGCGGCGGCAGCTGCTTGGCCTTCCAAGCCGGTTCCAATCCCGTTCTTCCTCTCCTCCCCCCTCTGCCCCTCACTTTTGCTGCTATCCTGGCAAGGCGACCAGGACGCCTTAAATTTTTTAGCGCCTTGACGCTTAGGCGACGACTAGGCGTCTTTTAGGCGACGCCTTAAAAACATAGGCTAGCATGTCCAATAAAATCTCATAACCACTATAGAGTTCTCATATTAGGGGGACGAAATCTAACCTGCTTCCCACCAAGATCACGCATTCTTCCCTCTGATATGACCCTTTCAACAGAATCCTCACTCTCAAAAGTGACGAAACCAAACCCT
Organism: Eragrostis nindensis; assembly: GCA_012490785.1. Taxonomy (NCBI): domain Eukaryota; kingdom Viridiplantae; phylum Streptophyta; class Magnoliopsida; order Poales; family Poaceae; genus Eragrostis; species Eragrostis nindensis. The sequence goes on from JAAXCT010000877.1 coordinate 88,697, forward strand.
CTTGAGCGTCCAGTGCTATGATCAAGCATTATCTGATGTTCAGCTATCTTACCATACGGGGAGAAGTGGTCCTTCAAATCATCTGAAATTTCGGACCATCTCAGTATCATACAGAGAAATTGTCGAACATTTGTTATTCATAACGAATACCTACCTTCAGTTAGTGAGGGTGGTAGCCCACCAATGAAGATCTTTCTCGTCTTGGGGCCATCTTTGGTTGACATTTCTTCCCTCGGGACTGTCCTCTTGACTTCAACCTGAATGAAACCAGAAGATGAGAGGGTAGAGAAAAAGCCAAACATAATATTATCGCAAAGAGGTTGAACTACAAACTGAGGTCCCACATTACAGCCGATCTAAATTCAGATGTCCTACCGTTCTGCCATCTATAACGTGCTCATCCTCCAAAACCTTGTCTATAACAGATGGATCAGAAAATGTAACAAATCCAAATCCACGAGGCATCTTAGTATGCTTGTCCTTCATAATTACAGAATCAACTATCGCCCCATACTTCTCAAAATGCTTGGAGAAAGATTCTACATACAAACATAAACCATACAGATCTGTCAAATGGAAAGGAAACAGAGCAGACACAGGAATAGTACTGGCAAGACACAGAGCATTTGACCAAAAAAAAATATCACACTGAATTGGAAAAAATATAGATTAGAAAAATTCAAATAAGAGACAATGTGGAAACCTCCATCGAGAAAAGAAGTAGGATCAATAATGGATAGACAGCAAGTATGTAGTAACCTAGTTCCAAATAGTCATCATCTCATGATTGCTTTTGATTCAAGCACAGATATTATGCATCTTCTAAACGAATGCAATTACCCTCCAGCATTCAAAGCGGTAAGTCATAATGTCCAAGCTATTTCGTTACTACCAGTCTATCATCTTTACAGTTAATTTGATATTACATTTTGTGAAGTTGGATGATATCCAAGAAAAGTGCACCTGCCTACCCACAAAACAAAGATTTAAATCTGACAGTCTACTGTGCATCACTCCGATAAAACAGTTAGCAAAAAGAGGAATATGGTATGCACAAGTATAGAACATATACTGTTGTGTCCTTTATCTAAAGGAGTGGACCTTAGCTGATTAACCAAAAAAGAAAAGTGCAGTAAATTAAGTTGAAGCACTATACAGGAATGTGAGAGTCATCATCATAGTTAACACATAAGGATCTAGCACTTCTGTACAATGACCTTGACATGGTATTTCGTACACGAGCCAAAAAATGATGAAGGCAGCATGTACACTATGACATCAACAGAAGATTTTTCATTTGGGTGGCACATTTCAGATTAAAGATGCTAAATCCTATGGTCCACGGTGCAAGAAATAAAACAGTTTTATTCAGAAGTACCGAAGAGACATGTTAAATGTCTAACATACATACACCAAGGTATGCACAAAAATGTTATGACACACCATGGTATCTCATGCAGATCTTATTCTCATTAGCACAATTAACAGAATGTCACATAATTGTTAGAAACATTAATGGAAACATACACATCGTGTCAATCACCACAGCAGGTGCCAAGCAACCTCCTAACTGCACTGCAATCACACTAACAAGCACAAACTACCGCAACTCGCATGAACAAGACTACACTATACTAGCCACAAACATCAAACAACAAACAATGAAGCACTGCGCGTGTTCGATGTTGTCTGAAGCACCACAGATTCTAAAGTATTTCACCTTCAGTGGTCTCCCAAGCAACGCCTCCGACAAAAATCTTCCTGCAAAAAGCCAAAGCCACACGTATTAGCTCTCCCGCTGCCCGCGCCCTTCCGAATCCGGAACCAATCTGAACCCTAGAGCCCAGATCGCTCACCCCGACGAGTCGCCGCCCGGCCCCCTCCCGTCATCTCCACCGGCATCGCCGTAGCCGGCGCCTCCATCCCGGCCTCCACGCCGCCCGTGGTGTCCCTCCTCCTCGTCGACCTCCTCCTCTCCGTACCCGTTCAGGACGTGCTGGTTGTCCTCCGGGTACCCCGCCATGACGCAAGCTCGCAGCCGCTGCCTGCGAACGAAACCAAGGGAATCTGAGTAAACAGGCGGAGCCGGCGAAACCCTAGCTCGGGCCCGGCGAGAGGGCGCGCGGGAAGGTTCGATTACCTCGAAATCGGAGCGATTGGACGGTGGGGCTCGCGGGCGAAGCAAACCCTAGGAGCGCTGCTTCGGGTGCGGGTTTAGAGAAAGGCGAGAGAGAGAAGGGTATAGGAGAGGGGATGAGAAGACGGAGGCGGCGGCGAGGTTCGAGTCCAACGCGCAACCGGCACGGTACTTTTATATGGGTTGTGCGCGATGCTGCGGGCTAGGAGAGGGTTTGGGTCTTTGACGAACAGGCCTGGTTATCAGTGTATACGGTCATGTATAATTTTGTATTCGCTCAAAAAAATGTATAGTCTTGTATTGTGACAATATTATGTATCATGGTTAATAAAAATACTACTCCTAGATGAGCTGGAATGGGCAGTTGAAACCATATTAAAAAATCTTACTTTGACATGCTAACCGACTAATGTAAAGACATATTGAGGTAGAGCTTTTGCGGTAGAGCTGATTTCACTAATCGTCTAATGCAAAGACAGACTCTTCAAATAATGTTGTTTTTTGCAAACAAACCAAACATTAAAAGTTGACAGCTTGCGGTAGCTAGTAAAAACTAGTTTACATGGCTAAGCTAAAGTTGTATGTTGCCAAGCTGCCAAACACGCTCATAGTTTATATATCTATCTAACGCTTTTAAAACATTATAATTTACTTTGGTGTATGATGGGGCTATGATAAAAAAGGTATTACTAAATACACATATGCAGTTACTCCACACACGGTAAATGCATGATATTATTTATTATCTTGCAAAGACATCTTTACATACCATTACCCAACTACTAAATGTGTTCAATGAGATCTATCTCATATGTCAATATATGTTATTTACAACATTTTTATTTCGCTTTTTTTTCTACAAAGGGCACATATATTCTTTGTGTCAAACTCTTAGTGCTAGTGTCTTATACCATTGCCTGTCATGATTTTATTCTAAAAGTGTGGCGGAAAATGTCACGGCTGCCATGGTAAAATGAGCGCATAATGAAGGAAGTTTGGGTGAGGATCATTGGTTTTCAAGATCACTGTGAAATGAAAGAATGAAATAACGACAATACTTAGGGGTCATTAGAAGTTTGATTTGACATCATAGCTATTTTTGTCTTTAGAAGTCAGGTAAGCAATTGTCCATCTCTCTTTTTTTTTACTGATTATGATCATACAACATAAGTGTAATCGACTGCACTTTTTGAAACTGCAGTTGCTTAATGTAGCCTTTTTCTATAGAAACCAAATAGTCTCCTGCAGCCACAGCAACAAGCTGTAGTCACAAAGAATGCAGCCCATCAAAACAGTGTTCGAATGATCATGCTAACAGAGGCGGATCCAGCCAAATAAGTTATTGATGTCACCTCTATAGAATTCTTGTTTATGTTATGCAACTATCATTGATTAGACTACAATTTTAGTGGAGATTAGCAAAGTTTATTGATGTCAAGTGACACCACAAAACAGGGCTGGCTCCGCTGCTACATGCTAACATCTCTCCTGGATACTATACTCACATCGAAAGTACTAGTACAACATTTTTTTAACACTTATTAACCCACTAGAACAGCATGCGCAGATACCATTTCCTGGGCCCCACTTCCATTAACTCCTCCACGTTGTCATCTCACTTCCATCCCCAACCCCCACATAAACCGTGCACATCTAGTATTTCACTGACATATGGTATACCACAATAAGTTGACCCACTTGTCATCGAGTACCTGAAACAGTACAGTAGTAGCGAGTGGAATAGGGCCCAAATCACCATCACAAAAAAATTTAAAAAATCACCTCACAGCTCTTGCCACTTCTCAAAGCAAGAGCGCTGGAGAAGCGCCCTCGCCGGCCATGGCGAAGTCGGCGGCGGCGAGGAAGCCCTCGGCGCCGTCCACCGTCGTGCTGACACTGGCCCTGGCGCTCGCCTCCGCGGGACTCCTTTTCCTCCTGGTCCGCCTCTCGCCCTCCTCTCCATCCCCCAATCCGCACCCGCATCGCCGCCTCCGCCTCCGCTCGGGCGCCCGCGCGGCGCACCAGATCCCGTTCGACCCCGTCATTGCGGAACTCGAGCGTCGCCTCGAGGACCGGGAGTGGGAGCGCCTCGCCGCCGCGGGGCTGCACGCCCCGGGCATGGAGGCGGCGCCCGTCCCCGAGGACCTCACCGATGTCGACGCTGACGAGGACTACATCAACGACGCTGCGCGGTTCAACGTGACCGGCCGCGTGGAAGAGCTGTTCCCCAAGATCGACGTCGACCCCGCCGACGGCTTCATCACGGGCGCCGAGCTGGCCGCGTGGAACCTCGCGTCCGCGCGGCGGGAGGTGCTGCACCGCACCGCCAGGGAGCTCGAGCTGCACGACCGCAACCACGATGGCCTCCTCGCCTTGTCCGAGTATGAGCGGCCCAGCTGGGCATGGCGGTTCGACGGTACGTATGTGCACAATAACATTCGGGATCATCATTGTACTGAATTTAGGCGTGTATGCTTACTTGAAAAGTTCGTATCTTGAGAAGCCAATTGACCTTGCGATGATAGTTATCTGCTCGGGTGAGCTCTGGATCTTGGATCCGGGATGCGCTTTGATCTGGTGGGGTAGTTCTTTTTCTTGGATTTGGGCATCCACGAGCAGTTTTTTGGGCTACATTGTGACGTCTGTAAATTACAGAATGAAAATGTAAACTACCTAACATGATAATGTAGGACGTTACTTTAGTGATAATAATCTATTTTTGCTGCCCTGCTTGTTGTTTGTACTTCAGCCATGTCGAAGCCAATCAACCAAAGTCTCATACTGTATGTGTCATGTTTTAAAGTGCCCCTTTTTGTGAGGCACTATGACCTTGCTGATCGAATGCTTCTGTTTTTAATGTCCCAATAAAATAGAAATGGGATAATGCCTGCTGGTTTAAGAAATGCAGTGTATTTACATATGATCCTTCTGCCTAGCGAATTTTACATTTCTCTTGTATTGGGAGCCAAGCTGTTTTGGTAACTAGGAACCCTCCCATTTTCCAGTGGAAGATGGCCTTGAGACAACACATCTTGTGTGTCTTGTATTCTCATAAGAGTACCATTCCTGATTGTGTAGTGGCATGGCTCAGTCATAAGCTGATGGTCTGAAGGGTTTCCAGTGTTTGTGAACATAACCAGATAATTGTTCACACGCATCTTGAAAGTATCGATGCTGTACATTTTGTATTATGCTCCCTGGGTCAATCGGTTAGCTTTGAACTTCCAGGTTTTCGTAACTGTCGAACAAGGGTTCATTTATGGATAGAGAGTCAGAGACTGAATAGTTCTGAACTTCTCACGTGGATTAGTCAACTCTTATCTATCTCATGGGATGCAAACGCTTGGACGTGACGGACTGCCTGCCATGCCCAGAGCAACCAATGTTGGGACGGGATGGGATGGTGGAAGTATTTCATGCCATAGATGAATAGATTACTATCAGCTCAACTAAATAATCATGTGTTTGTGCACTAATCCCAGTATATGTCCAGATCATAACTCAACCAATGATGGAGTGGGATGGTGGAAGGAGGAGCACTTCAATGCATCAGATATGGATGGTGACAGTTTCCTTAATCTGACTGAGTTCAACGAGTATTGCTTCCTCCGACCACTGTTCTCTGAACCTCTCATTCTTGTTTTTCCTAGCATTTAGTATTCATCTATAGCCTACCCCAACTTGCTTGGGATAAAAAGGCTTTGTTGTTGTCGTTGTTGTTGTTAGTATTTACTTCGGTTTATTATGTGCAGCTTCTTACATCCGTCTGACACTACGAACCCTAAGCTAATACATTGGTTGTGCAAAGAAGAAGTCAGGTTCCAATCTTTGCTCCAGTCTTTTCTTACTCTGTACATGTTTGTTTGTGAGTTCTGCACAAGAAAACTGAATATTGGAAAATATTTTTCCTGAATTTCAAATGAAATGAAATATGATATTTCTTACCAGAATTTGATTAGCAGGAACGTACATAAAAAATAGTACAAGGCGGTACTAAAACTGCTAGTTGCTACACACTGTGTATTCCAGGGTTGTAAATTATGTACGGGACTTGACTAGCTAACTAGTGACCACTAGGTCTATTTGGAAGGAGTGTTAGTTGGCATTGGCAAAGTAGTTTATGAGAGGATCAGCATTAATTTAATATTTATAAGCGTACCAAAAAATTTAAGCTAGCAAAAAAATGTTGAATTTGCTTTGTTTTGCTTGACATCCCGATGGTTAGTGGCAGATCACTTCCCTGTTATTCTAGGTTTGTAGAAGGAACCTCAGATCACATCACATTATGCAAACTTCATATCATCATGGAATAAATATTTTTATTTTTCAAAGCGGGAGTAGATTCAGGTTCCACATTTGTGATCTTGTTATTCGATGTATCAGTTATGTTAAGCAGTGGCATGCTTAATGTCATGGATCATTTTGTCAAACACGGCAGTTTAGTGTAATTTAGTCTGTTATGTGTGATTTATTATGGTAATTGTCTACTTCTATGTATGTATCTAACACACCTTTAATTATAAAAGTTTGCACTGCGGATAATTTCTCCACTGTTTCACATTAAAAAAATCGTTTAGTTCAGCATCATTTATGCATGTAAATGTGTTTACTGAAGAATCATAAAGCTTACCAGTCTATAGTGAAATACAATCAAACCAGGTACTTCATGCCTGAGTTGTGGATTTTCATTACTAGCATACTAGCTGTTACTGAACTGGTTATTGTGACTGAAATGGTTTTAGGAGCCCTGCCGGAACACATCTATTTGAACTCTGCACCTGACAGTTTAACGAGATCAGCACTTACAATACATGTTTTTTTTTAACTATTCAGGGAAAGAGATAAAGACAATGATGGAAAGCTCAATTTCCAAGAGTTCTTCAATGGACTATTTTACTCGATTCGACATTATGATGACGAAGGTTCAACAGACGACTCCAATGGCTCTGATGCACCAGCTAAAAAATCATTTTCACAGCTTGATCTGGATAATGATGGGTAAATATTACAACTATAGTCTTTAAGTCGTTTGCATTATCTGAAGAAAGAACTTGCCAGACTGACATGAGAGGATTTGCCCATCCTGAAGGCTCCTATCAGCTGATGAGCTAAAGCCGATAATTGGAAATCTACATCCATCAGAAATCTTCTACGCTAAGCAGCAAGCTGACTATATAATATCACAGGTAACAGCAGGTCAGCAGTACCATCGGAAGCACGAATGTGTATTCTGGGCTTGAATTGTCTGGTTTTTGGGAGAACCTTCCGGCTAGTTATTGTAATAATTTTTTATAGCCACAATAAATTGGACTAGCCATTTTCTAGTATAGCACACTCCTCAGTAAGTACTTGACGATTTCTATATAGTAACTCTTTAATCCTTTGCAGGCTGACGCTGATAAAGATGGAAAGTTGAGTATGAAAGAGATGATCGAGAATCCCTATGTGTTTTACAGTTCTTTATTCACAGAAGATGATCATGGATTCCATGATGAGCTCCGTTAGATCCTTTGAGGTATGCAATAGCAGTAGCTTGTATTGTGCTTAAATTCTTGCAAAAAAAATTTGCATGTTGTCTCTGCACAAAGTTTTGTGGAATCATTACATCCAGAACCCTTTATCAGGCGCTGATGTGGATGGACCATTTCAATGATCTGTTAGTTTTGTTCACCGGGTGCAATCACATTTTTACTGTATATAACCCTTGAGCTGCTTATCAGATTGTAGCTGGAAACATACATAACCCGTTGATATCTCTTTTGGCAGGTGATTCTGTGTATAACATTCCTGTATGTTCCTTCCAAGCATTCCTCGTAGAAATAGAGCTTTTGTAACCTTTACCTTTCCTAGATTTATTTTCTCCATATGTATGGTGAGGACGTGAGATAGTATCCGTTCTTTTTTTCTTTTCTTTTGACACAAAGGCAGCTTCTTCAAGAATCACAGGCTGTAAACTATGAAAGCAGCTTCGTCAAGAGTGACAACTTGTAAACTACTAGTACAAAAAGGAAGGTGTTACTGTAGGGCATATTATTGGCCATCCTCCCTGACCCCCATTTGTAAAGGGGGTGCAGATACCTCGACATCAATTCCTATTTTCTTCCCACATGGCATTTTGACGCCAATGAATCATTGTACACTACTTGCCAAAGAGCTTACTATTTCTTATTTCGTGCATCACTGTAGTAATCGACTTTATATACAACCTTTTTTATGCTATTGCGGTAGGATCCTCCTGTTAAGCAGTACTGATAGATGGAGGCATGGCTTGAAGAAAAGGGGGAACACACAAGGAATGGCTTCAAAGAAGTCGTCCAATAGAGGAAACATAACTGGCTCATCATTCTCATTTCTTTCAAGTTGTAAATGGAGGCACTATAGCTTTGTTCTGCTATTGTAACCCATGTAGCCCAAAGTTCCTACTCAATTAGCCCGAATCATGCATGCTTTGCGTCTGAGAATGATTTCGGCAACATAGTGCTGGAAAAGCAGAACGTTTATCATACATTCCTGTACAAAAATTACATTCCCACATCTTTACCAGCGGCTAATATAATACAAGTTCAGCTATAGGTAACGTATAGTACTAATCATGACATTATCACGCGTGCAATTTCCCAAACAACCCATGATACGTAGAGAGAGAGAGAGAAAAACCATCATTCGCTCGATCGATTGGTCACTCCCGCCTGACGGCCCTGAGCTTGACGCCGTGCCGGAAGGCGAGGACGAGGTCGAAGTCGAACTGGATGGGCGACTCCATGGCCGGCGAGTGTCGGAAGACGTAGCGGCGGTAGAGCCCGACGACGGCGAGTTTCACCTGCTGCAGCGCGAACTTGTGGCCGATGCACGCCCTGGGGCCGACGCCGAAGGGGATGTGCGCGTACGGGTGGCGCGCCCGCTCCTCCTCCGCCTCCGGCGCGAACCGCTCCGGCCGGAACTCCTCCGGCTCAGGGAACTGCGCCGCGTCCCGGGCCAGCACCCCCGGCGCCAGCCACACGTACGCGCCCTGCCACATGACGTCGCACGATGAACTGGTCCGGTTGATACAAGATACAAATGTGATGAAATTTTTCCGATTCCAGAAGATGAAACTTTTCAGCCTCGGTTTGGAGCCCGAATGTGATCGTGATGCGTATGTACCTTTGGGAGGACGTAGCCGCCTATCTCGACTCGCTCGGAGGTCTGCCTGGCGATGAGCGGCGAGACGAGGTGGAACCTCATGGCCTCCTTGACGACCTGGTCGAGGTAGGGGAACCTGCTCTGCAGCTCGTCGGCGTCCGGCGCGCGCGGCCCGAAGCCGTCCACCTCCCGGAGCAGCTTCTCCTCCACGCGCGGGTGGCACGACACCAGGTACAGCACCGACGACAGCGTGAACGCCGTCGTCTTCGTCCCGGCGATGAGGTGCTCGTACGCCAGCGCGCGGACGTGCCTGTCCTCCAGCGCGAACTCCTTGGCTTTGGCTCCGCCCTCCGTCGCGTCCAGCAGCGCCGCGATGAAGTCCAGCGGGGCGGCGGCGGCCGCGTCGCCGCCGTCGCGCCGCGCGGCCCGCTCCCGCCGCCGGCCGGCGATGATGGCGTCGATGCGGCGGCACAGCCGGCGCTCGTTCGCGTCCATCTTGTGGTCCGCGGTGCCGGGCACCAGCCGCAGCAGCCGCTTGCACGGCGTCTGGATGCAGGGGAGGAAGAGCCCCAGGACGGTGGACAGCGAGCTCGACAGGTCCATCTTGATGAACTCCATGGATCTCTTGTACTCCTTGAGGAACTCCTTCACGTCGTCGTCGCCGTCGCCGTCTGTAGTCTCGCCGTCGCCGTCGCCGCTGTCCGCGGCGTTCTTCGACAGGCCGAACTCGATGCCGAAGGCCGTCTTGCCGATGATGTCGATGGCCATCCGCAGCGAGAGCTGGCAGAAGGGGATGCAGTCCTGGTCCGGGCTGCTGGCGATGTTGTCCACGAGCGCGTCCACGTACGACTGCATCGTCGGGATGAGCCCGGCGAGCCGCGCCGGCTGGTACAGGGGGACCACCGTGTTCCTCATCGCCGACCAGGTCGAGTCCCTGACATCATGAACACACTACTGTGATTTCAGTGTCTCACTGAGCAAAATCCTTGCAATTTTCAGACCAAACAGTCGTCTATTACTGGCAGAAATCGATGGCACCTGGTGAGGAAGAGGGCGTCCTGGTGCAGGGAGCCGACGCTTGGTGGCGGCGTGCTCCGGTTGCGGATGTACTTGAACTTCTTGATGCCAACCTCCTTGCACAGTTCGGCATTGGCCACAATCACCAGTGGCTGCCTTCCCATATGAAACCTGCATGCATAGTTGCCATCTTCTCCATTAACACCAACCACTTACTACTCCTAACTCTGCAGATTCTTCAAATGCGATTCATGCGACTCATACCATGTTTGCAAGAAACAGAGGATTACCTGAAGATTGGACCGTACTCCTTCGCGATGGCACGAAAGACATCTGGTCCATTCTTGGCAAGAAGATGAAGATGGCCCAAGGGGAACCTGGTTGGAGGCCCTGGGACTCTCCTCACACTCCAGAATGGTGCATAGAAGTATATCAGAAATGCACTGAACAGAGACAGCAAAGATAAGAGCACCAAAACCGTTACACTTTGGTGTGTAAAAAGGCTGGCTTCTAGTACACCACGGCAACTGGCCGCTATCGCCATGAAAGAAGCTTGCATACTGCAAGTGTGGAAGAGAGGCTCAAGTGCTCTGGTGACCAACTTGTGCTGCCCCTGTCGACTTATAAAGGGTGAGGCAAATAGCCTTCGATGTTGTTGTCCTCGCGCTCGTATAGTTACCAAATGATGTTTTGACTGTGCATCTGTGCCATAAGATCGATGAATGAGTCATTATGAGGCGACATATTCACAGCCACCAATCCAAGGTTTGCTGAAAATCTCAGGTAATCTTGTCAATCAAATTACATTGGCTCCAACTTTTTACTGGCGCAAAGAAAAAAAAGGTGCTTCACAACTACACATTGTCCAAACGCAATTGTTTATCTGTGATGACCAAAACTTTTCTGATATACTTTTTTAATCTTTTCTAGCTTTGTCCTTTTAAATCAGGTAACATCCTTGCAGGATAGAAACATTGCCAGGAGATGGATATTTTGCACACTGTTTTCTGAATATGGCACAGAAAACATCAGCTATTTGGGCCAGGAGCAGAAACTATCTCAATTTTATCGTCCTTCATTATCTTGTACCAATAAAACGTCTATACGATAAAAATTGTAGATGTATAAAATATATGAAATTTATGGCTATTACAAATCCGTGATTTTGTTACAAGAGCCTAGTCATCTAAGCCATACAAATTGAATTCCACTCGAATATATTGACCTTCAACCAGTGAAAGTATGACAACGCAGACTGAAGAAAGCACGCCGGAGTTATTCTTCTCATATCGTTTTCTCATGGAAACTGGGTTTGGTAACGGACTAGTCATAGGTCGCCTTCGCACAATTGCAGAGCACATGTCGCAATGACAAAGGTGACACGATACCAACAATGAAAAATTACAATAGTAAGAGGCCTGAATAGACAACCAATGCACCAATTGTGGCACTGTAATGTGGTCAAGATCCTCCGCATCTATTTGATGTCTTCTCAATCTTAGCCAATTAGAGTCCAATTTGCTGTCAGCTAATTGCTTTACGAATGGATAAACTTTGCAAGTACCTCTAGATTCCATGTAGGACAGTATTGACGCAATGATTGTGACAAAATGGTTTTGACACCAACATACAAGAGTGGTCGATATCTTTCACTCTTTATTGCGGTGCTATGAATTTATACATTACAAAGTCGCCAATCCATTATCTCACTGGTAGGTTGTGCATGAATAATGACTTGGTAAATTTTCTTTGGACGAAGTCAAAACTATACTACACGATAGCCAGTTTTCAACCGAACAATATGCTCTATTCATATAAGGATTGAAAATCACCCTGATGATTAATTATGATAAGGAATGAAAGGATAGTATTAGCACTAAAGGTGACTCCAAGATCATGTCTCCACCATGGCCTACAAAATACGAAAAAGGACGGTCCATATTCTCTGGATATTGGTTGCAGGGTTGAAATTATTTGTCTTGTTGCCATCCCCTTGAGGAAAGATTCTTCTGCGAGGTGCCTTTTCCCAAGGCTGTTGTGATATCAGGCCATGGCATGGTCTTTCTGGAAAGATCTCCAACCTAAAAGGTTGGAGGATGCAGTTGCAGTGCTGAATATGAGAATCTGGTACTGTCTGTTGACTGTAGCATCAGTTGAACTTATCAAAGGATTGTGCTTCTGATGGATATATGTTTGCTGTGACAGGTGCCATTCTTTGGATTTATATCGCTTTTTTTTCTAGAGCATGTTTACATAAATATCATTATGTTTTCTTCCCATATAGTTTGTCAGCTTGAATAGTTGTAAAGTCGATATGGTTTTGTTGTTTTTAAAACTTCATGGTTGTCAAAAGATGGAAGCTCTTTATTCAACATATGTAGGCATCTGTAAATTTAAACTTCACTATTAATTGATTATTATGTGCTTCTGTATGCAATAACTCCTCTCTGCTTTATGATTGCATCAAATCAACTTTTTCACTACCTTACTTAAAAAACATTCCAAATGTAAGGTTCGACACAACATAGTCCAGGAATATTTAAGTGCAGTACTGTATAGCTAGTAACGAAAAGGGAGATGGAAAAGATAAATCTAGCATAGAAAGAACATGACCTTTGAGGAGACTCCACCCTTCGATCTTTCCCTTTCTCATTTCTCGAAGGTAATTATCATCCTCGAGAAACTTCATAAGCACCCAACGAATCAAATGAGAGCTAGAATCCTTTCCGTATCCGCATTGTAGTTCCATTACGGTCAATTAATCACAGGAGGCATGCATCACAAATGCATCATATGAGAGAGTGGCTAGTGGAAAGCCTAACATGCGATGTTTTGTAGGCTGATAGGATAGACTCTACCAAGAACCTCAAATATTTTGACACCCGCCAAAGACGGAAAAGTACCCCAGCTATTGGAAAAAATGTGAGCGAATGATACACGAACCACCAAAGGTGGCTGAAAACCTGTCACATTTTTTGGCCCAGCTTGCAAACACACCCCAATGATAACGATGATCATAGTTAGACTATGGAGCCAGATCATAGCATCTTGTGAAAACTCCTGATTGTGTTTTGTGTACTACTAGTGTGTCACATTATGCTCGTTGTCATGGACCAAAACTGAGTTTCAGAACAGGGTGGAGTTGGTAATCTGTGCTGCTAGTGCTAGGAGTAGCACGGCATGAAGCGCCACATCATGATACGATTTTCAACAATATATTTTGCACCAATGGTATAGGCTATAGCACTCCATTCCATCTATAGTGCAAAATCTTTTATCAGACGATTACTGTCCTATAAAGCACCAAAGCGACTTTTGCTCCTCAGTTTAGAGGACCCCTCAAGATCATAAATGAACACTGTGAGAGGAAAATAGTTAACAGTACAAACCCAAGGTGGCCAATTATTGTACCAGGGGATCGCAACTGATGCTGTTTCCCTTTTGCATGGCGTTTGATGTGTGATACACATTTTTTTGCTCCTGAGTTGTCTCACCCTTTTTCTGACAATGATATGCAGAAAGCCAGAAACTCCGGACGTGCAAACTTGATAGCTCAGTGGTTGGAGATGGTTTGCTGGGCAGGCTCACCCTGGGGAGTGGGTGCATCCCAGATGTAAGGTAGCTTGGTAGGTTCGCACTCGCACACTTCGAGTGGACACGATGGATTTGGGGACTGATAAGCGAAAGGGAAATCCCAGCGCATTACGTGGCGAACTAGCTTGGACATCAATTGCGACATTCTTCAACCTTTGTACTATCAACTATTCGAGTTCGATGATTCGGATCAAGAAGGAGAAGGCGGTACCAACCAAGGCGCCACTCTTTCTCCAAAATCTCTGCCAGCAACTGGGCAGTTTCAGTTTGAGATAATAAAAGGCATGATAACAGTTATCTTTGAATAATATGTTGTCCATCTAATCTTCACCAGAGCCCAGCTGATCTAGCGGGAGGCTAATACTCCATGTCCCATTTGAACATGGAAAGTGAAACATGACATGAATCCAAAGTTTCCTAGTCTTCTAGGTAACAGGATCCCAGGCAGCCAATGAGAGCTCTAAAGTTGTCCCACCATTGCTGTGTATGAATCTGAAAGGAGTACTTTTCTTGGCTCCATGCCTCCATTCATACTAGTACTTTACATGACAGGTGCACGCGCGCAGGAGGTCTCCTATGCTACAAAGATCCTTTTCGAACTTGGAATTTGCCTCCGCCTAAATATTCTCTGGTTCCTAGAGTGTGTGACAGGCATAAAAAGACACAGGTCACAGAAGTATCACTGTGTTAGGTCAAAGTTCTAATGATCTAGCTCCTCATAACGTGAGGGTGTCTGTATGCTAGTTTGCCACCCAGAATGAAATGCTTTCTTCGGCTTGGCTACAATGTTAAGTGGGTCTCACATTCGTGTTTGGCTTGACGGATATTAAGTAGAATGAAATTCGAGCATCATACTAGGCACATGTTATTATGTAAACATTTTTTAAGAAAGAACGCCTTAGCTGTTACCTGATTTTTCCTCTTGCTCCTACCAAGGTTTTCCTTTTCCCCGGGGGGGGGGGGGGGGGGGGGGGGGGGGGGGGGATGAAATCTCGTGCCAAGGTTTACTGATCGAACGCGCCTGAAGGACGAGAAGTACAGTATATATGTTGATGAGCAACGTCACTCAAAATAGCTGCAATTTATCGGAGATGGGCAGATGGTGGAGTAGGTCTTTTATTTAGTTGTAACAACCAGCAATGTACTGATGCCCTCATCACAGCAATTTTTTTTTTTGACATAACACATTTCCACTGGAGCCTACGGCTGCCAGAGGCCAGGAAGGGAAGCGACTAGGTGCTTTCGATCGGCTTCTTTTTTTTTTTTCACATAGCTTGGCGTCGTATTTGCCAGAGCCGCCTGCTCTGGCTAATTTGGTTTCAGGGGATGGAAGGAAGCGGCCTGGTGCTTTCGATCGGCTTCTTTTTTTGGCATGTAGCTCGGCGTTGCTTTTGCCAGAGTCGCCTGCTCTGGTTAATTTGGTTTCGGGAGATGGAAGGGAAGCGGCCGGGTGCTTTGATCGGCTTCTTTTTTTTTTTTTGCACGTAGCTCGGCGTCGCTTTTGCCAGAGTCGCCTGCTCTGGTTAATTTGGCTTCGGAGGATGAAAGAGAAGCATCCGGGTGCTTTCGATCGACTTCTTGTTTTTTACGTAATTAACTCGGCGTCGTTTTTGCCAGAGTTGCCTGCTCTGGTTAATTTGATTTCGGGGATGGAAGGGAAGCGGCCAGGTGCTTTCGATCGGCTTCTGATCTCTCTGACTCCTCTCCAGTCCAGTGATGCAATGACTTTCTAGGCAACTTTTTTTGTCATTCTCTTTCTCATCTGAGCTGCAGAACTTTGTCTCCTCCTTACAGTCTCTCTCTCCTGCACACAACCCAAAGCACATGCTCTGCTGCTCCTAGCACAAACCGTGAGGGGTAGCAGGCCCTCCTAAGGCCATCCTCAGTGCATGTTTTATTGCACACTTACCAATACTTAAATTTTGGTAATAGAGCCAGATGAGTTTTATGGGGATGAAACTACTCTCTATTCTAATGAAACTTTCTCTCTCTCTCTCCTCATAAAATTGCTGATGTGGTATAGATTTAATGCTTATGAAACTCTCTATGAAATCCCCATTGTGATTGGCCTAAGGCTACTCCCAACGCTGGTTTCATTCTCAATAAATGTCGTGCCAAATCAGCAAAAGAGATGATGTGGCATGAAATTTATTAGGAGAGAGGAGAAAACGGTTTCATCCGGATGAAACCGGAGCAGCGCCGTTTCAAAAAAAAATGAAACTCAATTGAAACCAACGTTGGATGGATGAGTTTCATTTCACAAGCAACCACTCGATCCCGTGCCGCCGCCGAATTTCGCTGCTGCTCCCGCCGCTCCACCACGCGCTCCCGCCCAAATCCATGGCGGCGGCGGCGGCGCTGTTCAAGCCCGAAGTCACTCAACGTCGGCGATGAACTTGCTGCGAGCTAACAAAGGGCCGCAAGTCCGGCCGGCTAGTCTTGAGTTGCAGCCTCGACGGCACCTTCCTCCCCTCGCCTCCTTTCGTCAGTCACATCGTTGGGTGTTGGAACACCGACGCCGCAGCAAGATGGATCCGATTCGCCGCCAGTGGTGCTGGTGCCGTCGTCGCGACCATATTAATCGGGATCTACGGGTCCGCCACCAGCATGGACTGCAGCCTGTACGAGCTAAGCTCTTCAAGGGAACTAGTCCCCGAATCTTTGATGTGGCAGGCTGGCAGCTCTTCTTTTTGTTTTCTTTTTTGATTTTCTTTCGATTTGCTGAAGACATGGTGCAATAGAGCGCACTTGTTCAATAGTGTTTGTATTTGTTAGACACAACCGATTTAGCTCTTCAATCTTAACTTTTTTTCCTACTGTGTATAGGAGTTGAATAGCTTCAGAAATTTGGATATAGTACTATTCGGTAGGAGACAATTGAAAGGGACTACATAATTCATATGATACATTTGATCACAACATTATGTATGAATTAAATGCTATATTTGCCAAGGAAATAACAAAATGAAACTATCCATTGAAGAGAGCTATTTCATTGATGGTTTCAAAAGTCTTTAGGTGATGTGGCATCTTGGAAACACTAAAATGAAACTCCCCATTGGGAGTAGCCTTAGTTTCTTCCCACAACCCCAGAACGACGACATGTATATTCACTTTTTTGAGCGAAAAGCACGATAATTCACTTGACGAAACTTGGCTGAAGCGACAAATCGAAGCCCATTGCTGCCACATCAGCACCTTTCGAAGCCCAGTCCAGTAAAACAGCCCAAGCCAAATGACTCTTACACGAAACGGGCCAGAACAAACCAGCAAGAAAGCCCCGTAGCAAAACAAACCCTCGTCCGATATCAGCAACACGGCGGCGTTTGCCATTGCCCTCGTCTCCGCTCCGCCGCCGCCGCCGCCTGATTCCCTCATCCCCATCGATCCCTCCTCTATCAAGACAAAGGAAGATGCCTCGTCAATCCGTCGCCTCGCTGGTGCGGGATCGGGCCAAGGTGGGCGCGCTGAAGCGCCTGGCTCTGGGCTCCTCCAAGACCGCCGGGAGGAACTCCTCCGGCCGCATCACCTCCTTCCACCGCGGCGGAGGGGCTAAGCGCCTGCACAGGAACGTCGACGTAAAGCGGGGTACTTTCTCAGTCGGCGTCGTCGAGCGGGTCGAGTACGATCCCAACCGCTCTTCCTCCATCGCTCTTGTGCGCTGGGTTCAAGGAGTCCATTTCCGCCGCCACAACAGCGAGGCGGCCAAGGTACAAGCAGAGATCCCACCAGATTCGTCGTCTGCCACAGCCAATGCGTCCGCTCGCTTCTCCCTTGGGGCGCCATTCTCCTCTGCCGAACCAAAGGTAGCTGCTTCTCTGCTCTACTCTTCTCTCGGCAATGGAGATGCGTCCACATTGACCTCACAAGTACCTAGGATAGCTGTAGCTGGTGCCAAGCCCGCTTTCTTCGCTCCTCAACTCAGCAAAGGAAAAGACACCTCAGAAGGAGGAAAGCAGACATTTTCTCTCTCTGAGATCCAGAAATGGGCAACGGATGATGCTATCTGGGCACAGAGGATGAGGCGTCAAGCTGCTCTTTCTTGGCAGAACGATCTCAAGAAGAAACCGCCCGTGCTTCAGAGAAACTTCAGTAGCCTGACACAAACCAGCAAGAAAGGGCCAAAGATTGATCATGTACCGGTGTCTTACATCTTGGCCACTCACCAGTGCACCCCAGGCACTACAGTGATGAACTGTGATCCCTCCAAACCGTTTAAGGCTTCATCCTCGCCACGTTCCTCAGCCAATCAGTATGATGTGATTGACCTCAACTCAAAGGTTGGGAACTGCGTGCCGTTGGCCAATGTGAGGATTGGAACATGGGTGCACGACATTGAGTGCCGTCCTGGTCAGGGTGGGAAGATGGTTCGAGCAGCTGGAACATTTGCTAAAGTGGTCCAGGAGCCAGGTGCGCAGTGTGTTCTGCGCCTTCCTTCGGGAGCTGAGAAGACTGTTGACTCAAAGTGCCGTGCTACCATTGGCATCGTCTCCAACCCCAGCCATGGTGCGCGCAAGCTAAGAAAGGCAGGGCATAGCCGGTGGTTAGGAAGGCGCCCTGTGGTCCGTGGTGTTGCTATGAATCCTGTGGATCATCCTCATGGTGGAGGTGAGGGGCGTACCAAAGGAGGCAGGCCTTCAGTTTCCCCTTGGGGGAAGCCCACGAAAGCCGGTTACCGATCGCCAAGTGTGGCCCGCCGTAAAGCTTAATGTGCTGGAAAAAAGCTCATGTGGAATGTGTTCCTTTCGTATAATTGAGGAAATAAAGAACTAATGTTGGTGGCAGAAGGAAATTGTGATAGAACAGCTACTTGGTTGTGATATAGCCAGCAGCCAACTAAGAAGTTATGTATTCACACCTTTGTGTCCAGTTATAATTAGTGGATTTCTCTTTCATTTGTAACTTATGGAAAATTTGGTTTCTGGTGCTACTCTTCTGATTGAAAATGGTTGTCCTACTTTTTGGCCAGGGCTTGTTCAGAAACAAGAAATCATGTTGTTTTATTTTTGCTATTTTTACCTCCTTTTTCTGTCCGGCGTAGACACACTGTTCATACCTGATCATGGCTATGTGTATTCTGAGCTTTGGCCTGTTTCAAGATCAAGTGTTCTAATTTCTTACAAAAGTCAAGATAGTACGAATTTGGAAATATTGACGCAGATCATATAATACAAACCAAGAAATAAACAATCTTTATGCCAACTTCCCTATGTTCCCCAATTGAATATATGCTTGTTTATTCACCTTCATCAGCAGCAGCAGCAGCCAGTCTTAGCTCTGCTTTGCTTGTGTAGAACATTTCTGTTTTCAGGTTTCAAACAACTTTGATCCTTGGCACCAGCACTAGGAAGATTCAGGTTTGTTAATTAGGTGTTGCCTGTAGCTGCAAGTATTTGATTAGCTAATCATGTCACAGTTGAATCTGTTGCTATCGTGTTAAAAGACGATTCCTTTTATCTGAAATTTGTTTCCTGTAGATCGACTTGCTGCTCGACAGTAAGAAAAAATCTGAGTTATTAAGTCCTTGTTTGTCTGTCAGTTACCATGTATGATCATTTTTAGTATTAGCTACATGCCTGACTGTTAGTTTTTTTCGTAGCAGTTACTGCAATAATTATTTTTTATCTCTCAGCCACAGTGATCTTTTTGATGTCGTTAGCTGATATGGTAGTTGTTTAGCAATAGCTTAATCATCTTCTCCCTAGCACTTATACTCTATTGCTTTCCACTTAGTATTTGTTCTTGTTATCTAGCACCACATCAAAGCAGTTTCTAAATAAAATTTAGTATTTTTTTTCATGCTTGATAGCTCATGTTTGAATAGACTTGCTCTAATTAATTATTCCACATACTACCTTTATGGCTTTATGCACATACTGTGTTACTGTTTCTATTGAATTTGATCCTACGCAGTTGAGTGATTTGGCATCTCTTTTTCCACTTTGTACCATGATAGTTAAAATGGTGCTCAAATACCTTTTTGCCTATAATATATTGCTTGGAAATGCAGACCTGGTGCTTTGAATGGCTGGTTTCTCTTGTTGGAAATCATGAATTGTGCAAATTATTCTACTGGTACTTATCATCTTCAGAAGAAGAAGAACAAAAATGTGCTTTGAATGGCTGTACATTAATTATGTCGTCATTTTTTTTAACATGAATTAGCATCTTTCTTGCGTGTTGCACTGTTCGTGAATCTTTTGTCTGTTGCCCTGTTCGTGATCACAGAAATGACAACATAGTTTTGTTTACTATTATGGTCTCGTGTATGTGGTAATATGAATTAGGGACACAGTTTATGCTTGGATAGCAAGCATTGCCTTTGTTGTAGAAAGGGCTAGGAGCTCTTTCTTTTTTCTGTATGTGTGTGTTGCATGTACATAGCTGGACCAGGGCAATAGCATCATTTTGATTTGATTTTCCGTTCATTGTGAATTTATTGCATTTTATGGATGTCATTAAACTGTACCAATCTGAGATATCCAGTTGTGTCGACCATACAAAGAATAATGCAAACAATGCAACCGACCCTTTTTCTTAAAGATATCATAACTTTTGACTGACCTCTTTGCAAATCACTTAATTAGTCTAATAAAGGATGATCATCCCTTGTTTCCTGCAGCTTTTCCTTCTTAGTAGGTGCCTCAACCTGGAGCACAACATTGCCAATCAAGTTCAGTGAAACAAAAGCGGCCAGCACAAGTAATAAGCTAGAGAATCTGGTTTCTTTACATATTCTGTTTTTACTTTTCCCTTGTATATTTAATTTTTAATTTAACAGTCCTATAAATATAATGTTACTAGATAAAATGTATCTTTGCAGTTGCACTGTGGACTAATATGCAAGGTCAGTGCTTGGCACATCCCATTGGTAGTCTATTTAATCCGCTTATCTCTTCATTGTTACAGCTTGTTAAATTTTCTGATCCCTTGTATCTTTTGTTCTTGCCAAATAAGCTAGAGATGATAGGTTCTTGGCTTTTATGCAAGCAATTCAGTCATTTGCCTTCTTTTGCCAATTCAGATGCTCTTGCAAGCTATTGTCAATTCCATAGTTTTCAAAGCGTCCGACTAAACGCGATTAGGCGTCGTCGACTAAACGCTCGGACACCTTCGCTCAGGCCAACCGAAGCGATCAGCCCGCTCAGAAAACTGAGCGTCCGCTCAGAGGACGTCTAGGCGCGATTAGGCGTGCGTTTTAGTCGTGGGACGCTCTGTTGGAGGTAGATGGGCCGGGTCATATTCGGCCCATTAGGTCAGCTGAACTTAGGTGTCATTTCAGAACCGGCTGCCTCATCCTTCTCCTGGCCGCCGTCACCACCTCACCCGAGCGGAGGAACGGGCTACCCCGCCATCGGCTCCTCTCAAGTTCAACTCCCTCACCAGCTCCTCTGCAACCTACCGCCGGGACCTCTGCAGCCTGCCACCGGCGCCTCTGCAGCCCGCTGCCGGCGCCTCCGCAGATCAATCTGCTCGCCCTCTTCTCTCCTTCTCTCTACTTGCCCTCACCGTCGCCACTGGCAGCTGCAAAATGAGCCAGTCCTCGTCCTCTTTCAGTGGTAAGCAATCTTCAGCTCTTCACCTCGACCTAGTGGTGTGTGCTGCTGCTAGCTGAGGAAGTGCTCATGTGTCGACTAGGTCGTAGAGTGCGCGGACGACTAGGTCCGTAGGCGACCGCCTAGAGATCGCCTAATCGTCCCTAGTCGTCCGCTCAGTACGACTAGGCGGCTGAACGGTGGTCTGGCGATCGTTCAGGTCGGAGCGCTTTGAAAACTATGGTCAATTCATATGCTGTTTGCAAGCTATGTGCTAAAATTAGTGTCCAACTTATATAATAGTTGCATCTCATCCTAATTTAAACTTTTATGATATCAATAATCGCTAGACGTGCTCATTTTCTGAGGTGGAAGCAGAGAGGGAGTATAGCATACTAGTAATTAGTAGGTGAGTGATTCTTGTTGTGAAGCATCAGATCCTTCTATTTGCCTGCACCTATGCAAGGGCAGATATTCTTGAATTGTTAAAGATGCTCACCTATTTGGTCAGTGCAGAAAAGATTTTTCATGGAATGGATACATTTCAGTCAAATATGCGGTGCAACAAATGCAGAAAAGATCTTTCATGGAATTGATAGAGAGTGCTAGGACTTGGATGAGGCCTTCTGATTTCCTTGTTCTCTAAGGTTTGAGCGTTGATCTTTTCTGCATTATAGTTTTCGAGCTCCAGATTCCGAGCTCCTACTTCATTATAGTTTGTTGCTTCTATGGGGCATTGGTTCAAAATTTAAGAAGTCCTTAAAGTTTAATTCATGCTTTGAGGTTCTATCGGCAAAAATTAGTACATGAACATATAATTTGTTCTCTGTAAAGCAAAGTTTAAATTCAACTTTAAAGAATTATTTCGTTTGGGTTAGAGGCTCGACTTTGGGAAATGGTTAGCATGCTACATTAGTAAAAACCTTTGTTATCAGTTGACGCAAGCTAATCCGGCGATGTTCCTTTGATATTATTCTTTTACTTTTTTGGGGGGAAAACCTGTGTAAGTGTTATTGGCTAATTTGAGCTGGTGCATATCTTTTATTCTCCCTACTTACAAAAAACTTTCCATTTCCTATGTACAAGCTATAATTTGAATTAGTTCTCATTTAGTGCAGCCATGCGCACAGAATAATGGAATCAGTTATGAAAACCATGTTGGCATGGGCAATATCTTATTACATGGAACAAAGTTTGACATAGGCGATGTATTTTTGAAGATAACTGAATAAGGATATTCCAGGGTCACTTTTATTTTTGAACTGCCACTGCCCTGTCTGCCCAGATATTAAAGCATGCAAAGCTTCGTTTTCGTTGTAGTAACTCTAGGTCTATGTCACCTTTTGAAGTACCCAGTTCAATATTACCTTGTGTTGCATTGCTCTCTCATTGTTCACAGGTTTTGCCTGTGCTCTTTGTCAGTTCGAGGTGCTGTCAGACTTCTTGGGGCAATGAGAGGTTTTGGGTGAGGTGTATTTAGGCTCCTGCTTTCTTTTTGATTCCCTGTTGTTTTTCTGCTTGTGTCAAAACGTTGTTTCCTTCTATGCTGTTTTCCCAACCTGTGTGCTTCTTGCATCAAAGGCTTGGTGTGGGTTGCTACGCCAGGGATATATCCTCAGTAAGTCTCCTTGTATGATTTGGCAGTTTTTTCTCTAAGATTCTGTTTCTCATATTTGCCAAATAATTATTTGATTTGTTTGTCTTGATTGATTGGGTCAGAAAATATGGGGTTTTTTAGTTGTGTAACAGCCTGCAGGTTGAGGGAGGAGGGGCTTCCAACTGACTGTAGATGTGCATTATGCTTCCTGTTACGGCTCCTATTATCTATAATACATGTGATATTCTCTGGTGGATCCTTGATGAATCCCCAAAAAAGGATCTAGCTCTATTTGATTCATGATTTGGCAGACCTGGGCAAGACATGATTTCCTCTGAAATAATTTATAACCACCACAAATGCTAAGATATTACCTGTTTTTTTCTGTGCTAGACATGACAGAATCGAATGCACATGGAAGAAGCAGCCATTTTTATGATTATATTGTAATTCTTCCTTTTTGTGATATTGGAAACTGCAGGGTTTTCCACAAGTTATACTGTCCCAAAACTTTGTGTCTTTTGTTCATGTCAGATTCATAAGAGATTTGTGATTATCTTGCCCCTATTGATTTACGTTGTTTGTTATCCGTGGTGGTACATGTATACAGCTTGTTAGACTGAATTTCTTATTCTTCTACGGTTCTACCACGGATTGATAATTGAGGAACGATATCCTAGAACAATGGAAGTATTGCTAACATTGTCATATACGAATAGTGTCACTGGCTGCTTTCGTTGTCTGTGGTGATCCATAGTTGCTCTGTTGTTCTCATATACGAGTATTATATGCTGTCGCTGCCTGCCTTTGAAAAATTGGTTACTTTTTACCTTTCGGATGTGGATCTGATTCTTCAGAATGTGAAACAATTTTTCAACCTGTGGTCTGCTCTTTTAGTGACATTGGCTATTCTTTTCGACTTGTGATCCGATTGAGTTCCTTTCTCAATTTGAAGCAGTGCTTCTGCTCATTGTATGCACAAGCTTCGGAGTTATAAGGTATATTTTAACTTTTTTAATGATAAAATAAATCATAATAAAATATATGATAATTTTTTGAAAAAATTTGAATAAGACAAATGATCAACATATAACGAAAAAAGTCAATGACATCAACAATTTAAAATCGAAGGGAGTCCTTCCCACAATCCCACCCCAGCCTAGCGCCCCGTCATGCGTTCCCGAGTCCGACGACTCCCGCACCGAGCGTGAGCGACAGCGAGCGCAAGAAAAGAGACAGGAGCTATTGGCGGCGCTCGGCGTCGCGTAGGCAGGACTACACGTCGGGAAGAACTGTGTAGCGCGCGGCAAATTTGGGGTCCGTCAAGCACTTCTCTGGCATCGCTTCCCTCCTCGCGGTGAACCTCAGCCCGCCGGCTCCCTTCGTCGTTTAGGCTTGCTCTTTCTTGCGCCCGTTAGGTGTTCGATGAAATGTTGCGGCTCCTGTCCGTTCTCTTTTCGTTCTCAGTTGCCTTGATTTGGATCGTAACTCCTCCATGAGGCCCTGATAGTTTTTTGCGCTCAGCTCGTTGAACTGATGGTCCGCTTCACCAAGCTGCCCTGTGCTCACAGTTGCACGCCATGGATTTCAAACAAGCTTTCCTTGTTTCGTTAGTCCTGCTCTTGCTTCCAAGACTCTCGTCGTTGGCCTGTTTCCCTGAAGCTTCTGCTCCGTCCATGCCTTGTTTAGCTCCCAAGGCGCCAGGCCGCCAGCCGAGCATTTCTCATGGCTTCATCAATTCTAATTCGTTTTCCCGGACTTCATTGAGCGGCCACAGTTGCTTCTGTTTGCCGCCATCAAGCTCTCTGTGTGGATCGAACCTGCAGGTAGCTTCTCCTTGTGTCTTTCCCATGCTGTCTTTCTCGCAAGAATCGGTTGCGAGCCCGTGCTAGCGCGCCATCAGGTTCATCCGGCGACGAGGAGCTGACCTGCAGGTTCATCTGGGGCCTGATTGGTTGGTCGGATATGAGCGAACCAGGCCGGCCGGATGCAAGCTTCGAGCCAGGCTCCCAGGAAACGAAAATGGAATCCTTTTCTCGCGGGCCTGGCTCGCGCGCTGCGGCTCGCGTGCGAGCGAGGAAAACACCGCGTGCAGGCGCGTACACGCGGGAAATGCAAGGTTTGCCGCTTTCAGTTCCCGCGCCGATAAATATCACCGCTGCCTCACTCGCCTATCTCACTCCATTCTTGCTCTCTCTCTGCCCAGGTGAGGCAAGCTTCATGTCTGTTCGTCACCTCTCCTTCTCTCCGCTCATGGTTTGATCTAATCTCTTCCCTCTACTTTTTGTTGCAGTGGGTGATTTGTTGGTGCTGCTGGAGAAAAGGCAAGTTATCTTCCCTAAATTCCCACATCTCTGTCTCATGATTTAGTAGGCATGAGATGCAAATCTCAGAGAATCCATTAATGCTTTACAGGGAGAACCCGATTTTGGAGTTGTGATTTGTAGGAAGGCAAGTTTATTTCCCCCAAATCCTCATCTCTAAATAGCAGGACTACTGATCTCTCTCTCTCTCTCTCTCTCTCTCTCTCTCTCTCTCTCAATTTCATTGTACGAGATGCAAATCGCACGAGGTTCTTGGTGGTTATTCGATTTTCTAATATTCTTTTCCATGTTCGCATTGCAGGCTTGGATCCGTGCTCTGTTATGAACTTGCTGCAGTCCTGCTACGGTAACAACAAGTCTCTGGTGCAGTCCTGCAGTCCTGCTCTTCCATCTCTTGTCTGCTCCATTAAGCATGCATCTCTGGTGCTTTATTTTTCGTTTTCCATATTTATGCTTTATTTTTCTTGTTCTCGTGGTCGTTTTTGTGATGCTTATATATGGTCTGCAATAGCAAAAAAGAAATTAGGTATATGTCTGCTGACGACGTACTGTAGTTCTCATTTCTCATAATCTGAGGATATGCACTACCGGTGATGTCATACTAGTAATCTGAGTAGATGCCCATGACTGTGATGCCATGATATTAATCAGACTATATGTCTCTGTTCTAGTTTTCATAATCTGAGCATATGCAACGCCTGTGATGTCATACTACTAATCTGAGTATATGCACATGCCTGTGATGACATGGTAATTATCAGACAATATGTTTGTGTAGTTTTCATAATCTGAGCTTATGCCAATGCCTGTGATGTCTTGCTATTAATCTGAGTATATGCCCATGTCTTGCTGTTAGATCTCGAATTCCCTTGATTAAGTCAGTGATATAGCAATATTCAATTTTACCTTCTTAAAGCATTGATTAAATCACTGATGTCAACAATTTTCACCGTGCCTTCTCAAACCAGGGATGGCTGAGGAGATCGTTGAGGCTGTGAAAGCTGTGGACAACATTGTTTCTGCCAATCGTGAGACCATCAAAGAAGAGTTGCACCTTATGCCCTATGGTGCCAAAGAAAAAAACTCTACCAAGGATCAAGGCAAGATTCAAGCTACCACATGCATGTCACAGCCTCACAGGCAGGTAACAAGAGAAAGAGCCCATGCTCAATGAGGAAGATACTAGTGTTGTAAACATAACAGATGCTTTAAACAATGTTGCTGCTGCCATTCTCGAGACGGTGCAAGAACAGGTTCATCCTCAGCTTTACGATGCTGTGATGGACATGATAGAGTTCCCCGATGAAGCCTTGACTGTAGCTTCCGCTCATCTGGTTGATAACAAAGCTCAGGGTGCTGCATATATGAAGATGAGTGAGTCTCACCGTGTGATGTGGCTCAGGAGCTTCCTGTCCAAACACTATTACATGCATTGAAGTTAGAGGTTGGTCTCAGGTTGATGGATCGATCCATCTTTTGTGCAGTGAGGTGGAAGATGACCAGTAGGTGATACTTTGTTCAGTGATGTATGATGTTAGTATAGCATCTTTTGTGCAATTAGTAGATGTAGAAGGTCATAGTGGAACGTGTTTGTTGGGAGACAAGAAACTTTCTAGTTGTTAGGTTTAAGGTCAATTATTAGTTATTTGTGAGGTGGTCTGTATGCCCCTCTACTCTCAAGTGATTGCATCACAAACTATTATGTGGTGTGAAGATTTGAATATGGATGAATCAGCTTGCTGAATGGTATATATGTTTATATATATTATGCATCGGACCTATAATAGTTGTCTCGTGTGATTTCCATTTCAACTTTCAGAGTTTTCACTTTCCTGTTATATTTGATACATTGCTCTGATTTGGAAATTTGCAATGTATTGGCATTGTTTTTATTTAGATATTTGTTTTCCTTAAGAAATGAAATTCTGTTGCATGGCGATGGTTATTTATGTCCACAAAATTCTGATTAAGTTTAAGAAAGAACTCATTTGTGTGCTGTCATATTCCTCCAGAAGCTGCATTGTATACGGAAGCTAGGAACCTGCTGGCAGGGGCGGAGCTAGCCTCTGGGGGAGGGGGGAGGGTGGGCCAGTTTCAGCCCGGTGCTTGATTTTAGCACTGTAGCAGCTGCTACAATGCTTTTTTTTTGAATTTTTTCCCTTTCCCGGCCCAGCTCGTCGACCCAATATCATTTCGACCCACCCCCAGTTGTGAGCCTGGCTCCGCCCCTACCTGCTGGGCATTGTGAACGGTTGATGGTGCTGTGGTACACATGTGAACTTCTGCGCCTAAAAAAGAAAAAAAAAACACATGTGACCTTCTTCTGCTTCGTCACCGCTTTGTTGTACCAGTGAGAATATTTCCTCATCGAGAAGAGATGTTGCCGTCTGGAGCCCTTGTCACCGGCTTCTTCTGATGCCCTCCATTGGTCGCGCATGCTTAGAATCTGTCATGGACGCGAGGGAGCATTGTTAGTGTCACAATGGTAGTTGCAAAGATGGTTTGCTTGGTCAAATCTGCCAGACAAAGAAAAATGAACCAGGGAGATACTACTGATGCTAAAATTTTGTTTTGATGTTATTGTCGTATTTACTGATTTACAGCTGTAACATTACAAGGTGTCTGGAAAAAATAATTAATAGTGTGTAAAAACATAACAGAGAAAACAAAGCATTTTGTCCGCATCCTTTTGGACTTGAATTTTCGTGCGTGTGCTTTGCTAGTATATCTTGCACAGGTATCAAATGTGGGCCTTGTTACGGTACCCTTTTGACCCCTTAGTAAGAGGTAAAGCTCAAATGAAATCAGGACCGTTGATATATGAAATAAAAAAAGAAGTTAGAGATGGAACCTGGCGATTTTTAAAGGGCAGAAAATCTGTGTTCTACCTATTCGTCCGCTCGCGTAGCACCTTCTCCGATTCTTCCGCTCGCACTGGCTCCTCCGATCGATCGATTCGTCCGCTCGTGCGTCGTGCACGCCACTCCATCTCCCACATCATGGCCAGACAGTATTACATTCACGAAAGATGTCTACGGCCGGCCAATGTAGACGTTCAACACACAAAACCTGGTACAAAACTGTGGTCGGAGGGCCAGAAGAGCTTCCGCCGCCCGGAGTAGTCTTCGACGCGGAACGCCAGGCTGCAGTGCCGTCGGCGTCGTAGACGGAGAAGCCGTCCGTGCCCTGGAACCCCATGCTGGACCTTCCACACCGTGTAGATGATTCGCGACGCCACCGGCACGGTCACTGCCGGCGGCGGCGTGGTGGAAGTCGGCGTCGGAAGGGTGTACCCGCGTGGTGGTGGTGATGTGAGGACTCGATCGAGGAGGCACCGTTCGCTTTGGTTTGGTTGATGCTGCGCAACAAGATGTTCGATCGGTGCTTGTGCTGCTGTTTATATACAGAGTTTTACTGTCCAAAA
The DNA here is from genome assembly GCA_012490785.1 of Eragrostis nindensis. Taxonomy (NCBI): domain Eukaryota; kingdom Viridiplantae; phylum Streptophyta; class Magnoliopsida; order Poales; family Poaceae; genus Eragrostis; species Eragrostis nindensis. The sequence goes on from JAAXCT010000877.1 coordinate 117,447, forward strand.
TGAACTAATGGCTATTAGTTTAAAGGTAGTTTTTTTTTTGGCGAGGAAAAGGTAGTTTTGTAATTGCACTATCAATTAAGAAATCTATTATATATACATTTGACGATGAAAAAAAAGCCATCACATTCGTTCTCAAGGCTTAGAAATTCCCACGTTAATCCGAGAAAATAAGAAAAAAATTACCCACCACTGCTATTATGAAAAAATTAGTCACAAACCCCTCTATAAATATTTATAAAATAGCAAAATTCGGAATTATAAAAAGCTAAAAATATCCTCACACCTATTTCTAAATTACCCACCATGCCATTCTGAGTCAAAAATAGCTAAATCTGAAATAATAATAAAAAAATACCTTTAATACATATATCTAAATTACCCGGCATGTCATTATAAGATAAAAAATAATTAAATTTGGATGATAAAAAATAGCTAAAAATATCCCTAATTTTTTATTTTTAATTTACCCACCATACCATTATGAGTCCAAAATAGCTAAATTTTAGAATAATAAAAATATCCAAAATATACTTAAATCCTATTTCTAAATACACCGTCATACGGCACATCTCTTACATGTGGCAGAGTGACGTGATGAGTAGGTAAGCCGAAAAACAAAATATGATGATGACCATCCAATGGCGTGAAAAGCAAGTAAGGGTGGCAAGCCATAGCCAAGAGTATGGGTGAGTGAGGGAGCCAGAAAACAAGTTAAAAGCAAGTAAGAAGGACAAGAAGAGCCTTGGACGAGAGGCCGACAAGCAAGCAATCTAAACTACTACCGGTGAGTAAATTCGACTTATTTTATTTTCACTTACGTACAAAAAATATAAGAAACGGCATATAAATGAAAATCCATCCTAAACAAATGAGAAACAAAAATTGCATGAGCCAAAACTAATAATTCCAATTTTCGTGCATTGAACGTACTACTACTAGTAATGGTACGCCCAACGTACCACTACTCTTATTTTTGAATAAAAATTAGTTTTCGTGCGTTTAACGTACCACTACTCCTATTTTCGAATAAAAAACTTGTTTTCGTGCATCCAACATACGAAAATCCTATTTTCGTGCGGCCAACATACGAAAATTGAATTTTCGTGCAACCAACATGCGACAGTGCATTATTTTTGTAATTTCTCTGATTTTAATATTATTTTTGTAATTCTGGTTAATAAAAATATTAGTTTTTAAAAAAATTCTGACATTGGGTCAGTCCAATCCAACCCGTTCATCGCCCCCCCCCCCCCCCCCCCCCCCCCCCCACCCAAAAAAAAAAAAAAGGTCGTGGATCAGCGTCGACGACGCATTGCTTGAAGCATGCTTCCATCAGTTGATCACTGCTGAGGTGTACAGTTGCGTGGCATTCCCCCTCCATGAGCAGATGATTCCATTTGTCCTGGTTCCGATCGAAAGTGATGTAAACACTGTACGTAGCTGGCACTGAAACGTTACAAGCACAGGAAAGGCGGCGGCTGTCATACCCCATTTCTAGAGTATGATGTGTATTATGTATCAGTCTCTGGATCAGTAGCTGATACGCACAAGAACACAGATATGATAGCCAAAGCATACTTCGAATAGAGGAAGTATTACCTGCTACAGAGCCCTTAGTGGCGGCAGGACAAGGATTCGAACCATCCATGTCCATCCGACCAACTAACGGCGAAGCAAACAGCGGAAACCAAGGCCCAAGCCACAAGCAGACTTGAGAAGCAGACCCGAAAACCAACACGTCGCTGCTTCCTACGAAGCCTTCTCTTCACTAAAAACAGCAGGCGCAAACGCGTGAGTACATAAGGTACTCAGCAAACCCTAACACAAGGGGTAAGCATATGCAAGGGTATATCAATGGTAAAGGCTGGGGTTCATTGTATTGGCGGAAAAGCCAATTTTCATGCAAGGGTTGTTTTGCAAACAAAGCCAGTTCACAAACTACAGTCAAGATTATTATCATATAATGGGGTTGGTCGGCCCTGGGGAGATAATGGTTCAATCCCGCCAGTTCCTCACTTTTAATGCTGGCCGGAAACCAGCGCACGGCTCCACGCCGGTGTACGTATTCCGAAAACACGCCAAAGATACTCACACAGAAAAGTCTAATCATAGTGTGGCCATTGCTTTCGCATTGTCCAATACCGTGGAACACGGCTATCCGGATAGATTCATAACCTCGGCCGAGGGTGCACAAATTTCCCCACAAGGTAGTCCAGTCCTCCCCGGGGTCCCAGTTCGGACTGTCCTACTAAGGTTCCATACCTACTTGGTACCACCACGGCATCCCCCACGGACATCACCAGGGGCTTCACAATTCAATAATATGGCCAGAGTCAATAAATGCCGGACTCGTCGCCACCCTCGTCGAGTCTTCTCCTGGGACTCCGTTGCAATCTCCTGCCTCCGGGGGGTACCGGGTGAGTACTAGTAGGGTGTGGTTCCAATCCCGTACCCATATACGGCTTGTGGCTGCGCGTAAGGTGCTAGGCAAAGGCGGCACAAGAACCGGTCCTTACACGACCGAACCAGGCATCTTCAATAGCCAATCCCCACGGGGAAGGGCGTCCCAGAGATAGCCTCCCCACTGAGGACTATCTCGCCTGATCCCGCCAAAACATTCCCTCACTAGGGGTTGCACTTATTACCAATCCCACCCATTTTCACATTTACACACACCACCAAGACTCACGCATTTTAACACAAAAGCATGTGAGCAAGATTAATTAAACACATGGTGATAATCCTAAGCAGCATACCAGCACATCATTAATGAATTAATGATGCGGGTTCCTAGGTTCCACAAGGAATCAGGGTATTTCAAGATCAAGGCATGGCAATCGAATATTACTAGGACCTTCTAGCATTTAAATCACATTTAAATACCATGCACATTTATTTATAAACAGCTCTAAATAGGATAATTTCGCAATCATAGGATCAATATGATCAAAGGGAGTTAGGGCTTGCCTCAAAAATCGCTTTCCTAATCTTCAAGTTCTTTCTTGAAGTTTGATCTTCTGACTTATCCTCGAGCTTGATTTCTTTAGCAATTCCTCGAATTCCTCTGGCTCTTCTTCGAAGCTTACGCAATCTAGCGTATAAAAACAACGCGGATAAACAAACTACCGCAAAAGAAATAAAGATCAAAAAGAGCCAATTAAGATCCAATTAACTCCAATTGGAAAGACGAGGGAATACCAGAGAACGACAAAATATACAGATCATGCATGATGCAACAAGCTTTACATTAAGGGCGATTATATTATTTTATAGCTAATATGGGTGATGCATCGAACACTAGGGCTTTTGGTTGTGGATGAGGGATGCTAAACACCATGAAGAAGGCATGAGTGTATGAAAAGGTGGGAGGATGGTGTGTGTACGTGTTTGTCGTACATTTGTGGCACTAAGTCTTTATATAAGTTGCAATCTATATAAAGGCTTATGCAACACATATACAACGTGCAAGTGTGTCATTTTAATTACTTATTATGGTACTACTTAATGATCATTAGCTTATTATCTAATAAGATTATTTGTCACGCGACGAGCGCATGACGGTGGTCCGTGTGCGTGCTCATGTGAGATATGAATGCGCGAAAGCAGAGAAAAATGCAAGGACTTGAATAAAAGACCAAATAAAAAGAGTGAGAGAGATCGATGAATCAAAGGGCTAGATGAAGGTCGGTGAATACAGCGCAAGGGGTTTTGAGTGACATGGTTAGTGATGGGAAGCATTGCGGTGAAAAGAGATTTCTATGTGTCAAGTTTGATTTATGTGCCGGGGAAATGATACGATGAACAAGAGAAGGATTTAGGGCATTGACGAGTTCAAGGTTTAGTGTGGGTCTCCCGAGATTGTGGTTCTGGTTGGGTTGGATAGACAGGAATTTTTAGATGAATTTAGGTGAAAGAATCATCGGAATCGGAATTGAAACGGAGGAAGTATGAATTTAAGATATTTATAGAAAGGAAATTAATCAGGATTAAGCTAAGAAATTAAGTATAGCCATAGTCCTAATTAATCTGGAGCAACAAGGGTCGGGTAAAAGGTTTAGAATACAATATAGCATTTTTGGAGATTTTCTAGGATTTTTCTGAGACTGGAAAAGTGATCGAAAAGAAATGTGTGTGCACTTTCTGTGTGGATTCAGCATTTTCAGACTGTGTAGGTGGTGGACATATGGGTCTGTTGAATGCCGAGTGATGATTAGGCACTGGAGGACAATGAGATGGGCGATGTAGGATATTCCAAGACGGAATTTTTTATTAAAAAGGAAAAGAATTATGACATAGACGGGGTCTATGTACGGAGTCCAGAATTAGTGCCAAAATGCACCATGTGGAGACGGAACAATGTGTTAAAATTCGGTTAGGTGCTGTACGGAGATTTGAACGAGTGTGCACGTGCTTATGTAAAATATGAATGCACGAATACAAATAAAATACGGGAAATTAAAAGACAATAAAAAGAGAGGGATTGATCAAAGATCATTAAAAGGGATTGATTCTAGTGGCATTGGATATAGCGTGATTTTATATGAATTTTGGCGCAAGGTTCGCCAAAATTGGAGTTAAGATGAAAAAGATATAGATTTTTGAAGTTTGAATGAATTGATTTAAAGGATTTTAGCTTGATTAATTTTGTATGAGAGATACATAATTAATCAGAGGCTAAGAAAGGTTGGAAAGTGATTAGGAATGAAACAGGTATTTTTGGGAATTCTCTGGGAATTTTCTGATATGAGAAATGTGCTAGAAAAGAAATACGTGTGTACGTCCCGTGTGGACTTAGCATTTCCAGCATGTGTGTGTGGCTGACACGCGGGTCCAGAGGGGTCTGGGGGCTCATTTGCAAGGGAAGAAAGGTTCTGAGGGCTTTTCGGTAAATACAGTAAGTCACAGGGACCCATCTGTAATTTTGGAAAAGTTTAGGGATCTTGGTGTAAAAAGATAGGGGTCAAAAGATATTTATGGAAAAGTATAGGGGTGTTTCTGTAAAAGTTCTGGACCTAAACAGAAATATTTGAAAGTTCAGGGGCTAATCTGTAAAAAGACAGGATCCAAACATAATTACAGAAAAGCTCGAGGGCTTATCTGTAAAATGTACCGGGCCCGGGGATTTTCTGGTTATTCCGGAATTATTTTCCTATTGGAAAAGTCGTGGACCGAGTCCATGGACTTCTGTGGACCGGTCGGTGTTCGGTGCACGGTGGACTAGAGCGGGGCGCGCGGCGGCGGCTCGCCGGACTTCTCGCCGGCGGCAGCTAGGAAGGCAAAGGCGTGACGCGAAGTGGATGCCTAGGTGCGGCGTGAGACGGCGGAGCTGGGAGCGTTAGATGTCGACGACGAGGGTTGCTGGAGAGGCGGCACGACGTCGCCGAAGTTGGGCGGCGCGCCGACGAGTGATGGGGAAAGGGTGAGGCGATCGATTGAGCTCAAATTTGTGCTGCTGTGCGTGTGTGCGTGGGTGCGGGGAGTCATTCCGTGGGCTCGGCTGGTCCGGGGACTCGCCCACGGCGGCCGGCGGCGAGAGGAGGAGGGCGGCGGGTGGCGGCGCTAGGCGAAGTGGATGTGCGCGCGCGGGAAGGAGGAGAAGAAGAGGCGTGGGGGAGAGAGGGCGGCACGGGGAAGCTCACCGTAGGTGCGGCGGGGCCGGAGGGCGACGGGAAGGCGGCCGGAGCCGGAGGGGAAGGCGGCGACGAGGGTTAGTTCGTCGTCGATCTCCGCACACCGGCCTCGGCTTCAGTCGAGAAGGGGACGGGGAGGTTAGGCGTGGAACGGAGGAGTGAGAGAGGGGACACGTTGACGACGGGACTCGCCGGAGGTAGGGCAAAAGCTCGCCGGAGCTTGGAGAGAGAGAGAGGGAGAAAAGAATGGTGAGAGATGAAGATGGGAGCTCGGAGAGAGGCTTGGGGTCTTGTTTATAGACGGGCGGAGGCGGTGGCGCTCCGTGGCGCGCGCGGCAAGTAAGCCCGAAGGCGGTGGCGCCAGTGAGGCGGCGCGGCACAGTGCGGCGGTGGATGACGTCGGCGGTATGGGCGGCGGCGCGTCGACGTGACCGGAGGAGGGAGAAGGAGGCGGGCGGGCTGAGCTGGGCTGGAGAAGCTGGGCCGAGGGAAAGGGCGTGGCCCAAGCGCGGCTAAAGAAAAAGAAAAGGAGAAGAGAGGAGCGGGCTGGGCCGGCAGGGGAAAAGGAGAGAGGGGCGGCCCGGAAGAGAAGAAATGGTTTGAACATTTTTCTGGATTTCGAATTTGAATGAATTTCAAATTCGAACAAAACAAGAATCGATCAAACACTCAAAATAAATCTAAATAAAACGCAGAAATGCATATGGTGAAGTTTTATGCAAGCTTAAATTCAAATTCTTGAAATTTAATTTGGAGAATTACCTCTTTTGATTTTTGTTTGTTGTAAATTCAAAAAGGTTCAAAATTTTAGTGGAGTTTAAATGGAAGCAAACACTTGAGCATTGATTTTATATTTCAAAATTTCAAATTCGACTACGCTTTATTTATTTTAGTGAGTTTTATTTTCGAAAAATCATGGCAAGGTAAGATCACACAAAAGATTTAAATTTTTAGCGATTTTTATCTCTTTGATTTCTGGCTCTGGATTTTAGGGTGTGACAGCGGCCATATGATTCGTCTCCTTTCTCTCCCGTCGTCCCTCCAAAAGTTCAAGCCTCTAGCTATGACTATCCGCGAGCTAGACGTTAGTTGCTCTCTCGATTAAAACGTGTCGACATTACGTTCCCTTAAGAGACATGTTTCTAGTTGCAAGCCCATCGTGCACAACAGGTTAGCCTTCCAACTTCAAAAGAAAGGAGGATGCATCGGCACTGCACAGCACTACTGAACTCCACTACATACGTAGTAGCATGCATGGAGTTCATCTTATTAGGCGTTTTATTTAGCTTCTCAATGATTTCTCCAAGCACCCTGATCAGAAATAAGAGGAATAAGTACGTACTCCCTCCGTTCCAGTTTAAGTGTCATTCTAGCACAACTCAGTTTTTTTCAAAATAAGTGCCATTCTCACGCCCGATGCAGGTTTCTCTCTATCTCTCTCTTTCTTTACTGTTCATCATTTTCAATGTGCCATATACTTTTTGTTGAGTTGCATGCACCAACCAGTTCACCCGAAAGTCTGAGCTGATAGGAAAGATGAGCAATTCACTTATGGTTCAACACCCCCCTCACGTGGAGACTCCTTTAGGCTACTTTTTCATCACTCTTTGATTCTTGTACCCGTGGCTAGAATGATACTTATTTTGAAATAAAGGAAGTACTTATCTACAATCGTTTAAGCGCCGAAAAAACAATGAATTCAGAACAACTTTTCAGTTCATATGGTGACGCTAGCTGCATGGCAAGTGGAGGAGATAGAAGATATATGGCACCTACATGTCATACGCGCGTGCTGCTACAAATAAGCAGCGAAGCCCCGTACCCATGCTCAGGGGTCAAAAGACCGCAAACCGGCCTATTTTCAAACCATGCAAAAACCAGACGGTTAACCCCAAAAAACCGAACATTTTACCTTTTTACTACAGCGCTACGTGCGGTTTTTCCACGAAAACCGAGCAGTTTAGCTAATAACAGAACAGGAGGGTTTGGTCAAAAATCGCGGTTACCGAGCTGTTTTCATCGGTTTTGTGTCCCTGCCCTGCACACGAGAAGAGTCATGCACACGTCATACGAAAAACAAGATCACCACCGTCGGATTTGATCGATGTACCTTTTTTTTTTGCGAGGTTGATCGATGTACCTTGAGTGGAATCTTCCTTATCCTTTTTAACTAGTAGGATGACCCGCGCAAAATTGCGCGGCTAGAACTTAAATGTTGTTTTTTTCCTAAGATGTGTAAATAAAAAAGGTTTTCGAAACTTGGCTGCTAAAGAACATGATTTATTACTACAAAGTCTATCATTATGGATTTATAGAACTTATATGTGCGACACTTCAGATAAATTATGTACCAAATTAGAAACATGTTACTTGATTCAGAGCATGCTACGTTTTACAATAGCATTGGCTCTTCCCAACTTTCATACTAAAGTGATACTACGTCTACTTCATTCAATTACCACTTGAGTTTTTTTTTTCCTTTTTGTATTGTCTTACAAACTTGACAACCATAGTCCTTCATCGTCTTTGGATGCAATATATTCTCATAATTAAGCTACAAAAAAATATCTGAAGTTCCATCTTTTTTTTTAATGGATGAAGTTCCAGCTTGATGCTATGTAACATCCATCAGAATCTAAGGACTCAAATTAAGTATAGCATGCCTCTGGCTTAAATGCTTGACACTTGAGACCATTGCCGGACTAAAGCTAAATTTTCGCTCTCTAAATCTCTTGTTGTTCCACCGATTTCCAAATCAAATCAGAACAGATTTTCACCAGGTGAATCTTAAAATTCTACCATCTCCTGGTCATTAACAAAGCGACAGTGCTTAATTTTCCTCATATTTCCTACTCCGTAAAATTAAAACAATTCGAGCAATGTTACACCTATATGCAAACAAATTTTACTTCAATTCTGTACAATTCAGGGATATCTTTCGAGCAACATACCCATAAAAAATATTGAAAGCCAGTTGTTGTTTGGTGGATCATCAAATATTTTACCTGCCAATGCAATCTTGCTGGTTTCACCACAACCAACCAAATCCACAACATGGCTGGTGCTTTAACTGACATACAACACGTACTAATCAGCTTCATATTTTCATGTTCAACTATCCAGCGTTGTCTCTTCGATTTGACTGAAAAAATTGCATGCACTACATTATACAGCTTCTCAACAGTAGTTTTAGTGTCTTGTACTCAATCTTACGGGCAATATCTGATGACAACCTAAGCAATGAACATATGTGCATAGTCAGCACAAATAGAAAATCAATTCATTTCTAAAGAGAATCCACTTCAAACTGTTAGTATATTTTAGTTCAACTGAAACATAAGTTACTGAAAACAGGAAAAAAAAATATTGCTTACTTCATAAACATCCTGTATGGTGGACGTTACTTTTGAACAAATTCCTTTCAAGAAGGCTAAAGTTCTTAATAATTTATCTAGCCGATGGAACAATCTTCTCTTTCGCCGTGCTGAACAACTGTATTTGATTTGTGAGAAACACTGACCAAATCAGTAAGCAAACATATGCAAGCATTGATTAAGAATGCATAGCGCTTACTGATACTCAGATTGTTGCTGCCAGCTGTGCCGCTGCCGCTTAGCTTAGCCACTTCGCAACAGCTTGTACCAGCTGATTCTGCTTGCTAGCAACGGTGGGCACCGCTGAGCCGGGGTAACACACTATATATCAACTCCGAAAGGCCATGCAACAGTCGAATTACACTCCTCTGCACTGGAGCCAGGTCCTCCGCATGGCCGCGTACTCTTGGCGTCGTGTTGATCTGAAATCCTGAGGTACGGCAGTCGAGTCCCGCACTTCAGACAACCTAGGCCGATCGGATTAAGATGACGCATCGATCGGCAAGCGCGGATAGAGAAAGACAGCGACCTCGTGTGAGGTGAAATTGGCAGAGGAACGTTCCTTAATTTGACTTTAGATGCGGCTACAACATGTGGTGGCGGACGCATGAGTATAGGTATAGAACTGCAAGAGATCGGCTAGTCGCGCTGTTCGTCAAAGGCGACGCGTTTGTATCTCCGCCGGTGATCTCCTGTCCCGTTCTCCCCTGTTGTGGTCGCCTTGCCACGGACATCCTCTCACTTGTTCGAGCACGTTTGGAATTCGCTGGTAGTGTGGTTGCCACCATGGAAGTTTTCCTGATCGTTGTTCTTCTCGATTCCTTCTCGCCGTGTCGATATTCTCGACTTCTTCTCACCATGGACGTACGTTAATAAGATCTAATTGTCGACTCGTTGTTAATAATGCGTCTAAAGGCCCCGGTGTTTGGACGTACGTTGATACGATGGAAAGTTGTTAATAATTCACCTTTCCTCGTGAAGGCCTAATCAGATGTTCGTGTTATGAATAGTTTGCATGCTGTATGGAAGGCAATATCTTTTACAATACGTATCTAACATGGATTCTAAAAGCCCATTACTTAAAGGTACAACAACATCAGGACTCTTCACTTCGTAGTTACCATACACCGATTGCCGTGTATTAACAGTATTTTACATGGACGTACGTGTATTCTATAGTTTTTTCCTGTTTATAAATTTTCTTAACATAAGTTTGCTGTTTAATCTAGACCGTTAGATCTTCATAAAATCCAATGGGTCATAGCTTTTCTTTTCTTCGATTAACGTGGTAATTTTGTGGCCTTGAGAGCGAACGTGGTGGCTTCTTTGGACCTTCAAATACTAAGATAATAGATAGATCTCTTACCAAGGTTTACTGATCGAACGCGCCTGAAAGACGAGAAGTACAGTGTGTTGATGAGCAACCTCGCTCAAAACAGCTGCAATTTATCGGAGATGGGCAGCAGGGCAGGTGGTGTACTAGATCTTTTATTTAGTTGTCACAACCAGAACAAGCTATGCACTGATGCCCTTACACAAGGTAGTAATCAGAGTCTTTTTTTTTTTTTGACATAACAGATTTCCACTGGAGCGTACGGCAGGCAGAGGCCATACATGATGCCGGGACCCGGTCGTCGAGGGTGGAAGGCGTACGTGGCGGAGGAAGGTTCTCTGTGTACAACACGTATGTGCAGGAGTATGAGGGAAGGGATCGGCATCTCGATCTATACCATCGAGCATCGACAATGATATATAGATACTCCTGCACGTAGCTAGCTAGGCGTCCATCGCTTTTGCCAGAGTCGCCTGCTCTGGTTTGGTTTGCTTTCGATCTGCTTAACTCTGATCTCTTTGTCCTCCTCTCCAGTCCAGTGATCCAGTGACCAAATTAGCAAGGCGTGTGTTGTTAGGCGAGGCGATCGAACCGCGGGCTGATAACGATCCAATGCATGCGTACCGCGTAGCTCGATGCGTTGCGTGATTTCCACGTACGGGCTTTAACTTACGTACGGCTCCATACAATGCCTCTAGATCCATCGGCGCTCTCTCTGTTTCTGAAACAAAGCGTCCTTGCTACCCATGTTCCATCATCTAGCTTGAGCACGTACGTACCTGCAGTTTATGGTAAGTAAGTTGGACGACAGCCAGGCTAGCTATTGGGAGATAAAGCATGCGAACCAATCCTGTGTTAATTTAGCATGATCGAGCACATTCCGTTTCACCACCTCCCCCTGCTGATCGGTTCGCCTGATCACATGCATGACAGACGGACACGGTTAACTGAGTTCATTCCAACCTGCAGCCACCCCATGCATTGCATGATGCCGCTCGCCGATCGATCGATCACCACACTAGGCAATTGTCTCACCGGCCGGCCGGACCCGGGACTGGAATTAAACGATCGAAAAATTAATTCATGCTAGCTTCTCACGCGTGTCTTAATTACCCGATATAGACGATATGCGTCTGCCGAAAGCAGCTGCTAGGTACGTAGCTAGGAGCACTCCATCGCCGATCGATCGATCGATCGAGGCCCGCGTTCTCCTCTCTCTGCTGTCTCTCTCACAAGATACTGGTAGGTAGGCGCATCATGTACCGCGACTTGCGAGCATACGGCCGGGCAAGTAGTAGTACTCCCGCCCGGGTTGACTGGCATTCGAACAAGCCACGTACGTACGTCACGTGCACGCCTGGGATCGAGTGCTATATAAGGAATGTGAGCTTGGGGTGCCGATCGATCGAGGAGGAGGAGGATCGATCCAGCAGAGCAGTACGTACTACTCCAGCAGGCAGACTGTGCCGTACGTACCCCTGTCGCGCGCGAATATAATCGATCCATCATCGATCGGCCACAAAAGTCCAAGGCCGTCCTTCAATTCCCGGCCTCTGATCTTGCTAGGTGAGCACGCCAACACCGCTATATATCAGTTTACTTTCTGCACAACTTTGTGCGATTCATTCACGGGCCGGGTTCGATCGCGTGCTTGTCCGCTCGATCTGCATGCATGCTTTAGTGTTGTTCCGGCCATGCGCTAGCTGCCATAGAGTACGACGACTGGCGCTGACCTGCTGGCCCTGCAGATCAGCCATGCGTACAACATGCATGATCACGTTGAACACTAGTTCAGAGTAGGCCAGTTTAGAGTTCATCATGTTCCTCATGGTTATTTAGGGCATATATAGCTTTCGACGATGGAGGTATTCGATCGGTAATTAATATTCATTTTTTTTCTTACAAGTTCCATTTAATTATATGTACGAAGTTCATTAATATCTTCTCGATCTGTGTAAAAAAATGTACAAGTCATGTGCAGAACGAACGTGTAATCTATCCTGGCCTGTCCAACTCTCAGGCCTGTTAATTAGTCTGTCTGGGGCCTTAATTACCTTTTTTGTTCATCAAGTGACACTACTAGCTAGCCAGGAACAATTCTCGTTTACCGGGGTATCATGTTGATTTAGGTGAATGGAATGTTGTAGTATTTTATTTGACAGAGAGTACCATAACTACTATCTCTAATTATTAATCTATATACTGATTGATTAACATGATGATGCATGAGACCCGTTAAGGTTAGGGTTCTTTTGTCGAAATGGCAACCAACCAGCAGGAGGAACATCCGCAGGAGATCCATGTCATGGGGCTGGAACAAGCGGCGCCGCCGCCTGTAGCGACCCGCGTTTTCGCCGTTGTCAAAAATCACTAAAAATATGAACTTTTTAAAACTTTTCAATTAAAATCAATTTGCTAGTTTTAGTTAATAGCAAAACCAAAAGATTTTGAATTTTAAACGGTGCATAAAAGTCACCATATGCATATTCGTGTTTTTCTTGAATTGTTTGAGTGTTGGTTTCAATCCCTTCTTTTGAATGAATTCAAAATTCATTCAAAATTCAAACTCAGCAAAAAGATCAAACCTTTATCTGTTATCGGGCCGCGCTATTTCTTTTCTCCCGGCCGGCCCACCTCCCTCATCTCTCCTTCTTTTCCGCCTGGGCCGCTTCGCTCCCGGCCCAGCACCGCCGCGCCAGCCCGGCCCTCTCCCTCTCCCTCTCCTGTCGCTGACATGTGGGCCCGGCGCCGCGTCGTCTCCCTCCTCGCGCCGGCGCGATTTGCGCCGCCGCCCATCCCTCCTTGCCGGCGAACTACCTCCGTCGTTTCCACGCCACAGGAGCATCACGTGAAGTTCGTGCGCAGCTCAACCGCCTCCACTGCCCCGTCCCGTCACTCCCTTCCTCTCCTTAACGCGCGCGCCAAGTTTCCCATAAATCCGACGAGCTCCATTCCGCGTCGTCAGCCACAGTCGCCCCTTCCTTCGCTCCGTCGCGTCCCGAGCCCTGCTCAAGCTTCTCTCGCGCGTCACCGCCGATCATCGAAGCTCGCGAACCGACTTCGCGCGTCCATCAAGCACCAGTCCGGCGAGATATTTTCTCGCCGGCAACCGACTTAACGCCTCGCTCGAACCGCCATTGGCGGCTATAAAGCAACACCAAGGCCCCCTCTTTTTTTCTCTATTCCCATTCGCCACCATCACTCAATCCCCGAGCTCGAACTCGACTTTTCCCCTTTTCTCTCTAAATCCGGCGAGAACTCCGGTGAGCTTCCCTCTCCTTTCCGGTGAGTCTCGACGTCAACTTCTTCCACTTCTGGCATCTCCTTCCGCGCTCGATCTCATCATGCTCACCTCGTCCGCAGCCGTGGTTCGCAGGTCAAGAACATCTGAACCCTAGCCCCGCCGTCCGCCGTCTTCGTCGCCAGCACTCTTCCGTTCTCTCTCTCACTTTTCTGAGAGCACGGTAAGCATCCTCAAGCTCATCTCTCGCTCGTGCGTGTGATCTCGTCGACTGTATGCTAGCGCGTAGCCCTTTCCGGCGAGCTCCGAGGTAGCGCCGCCGTGCCCTATCTCACCGCCGGCCACACTCCCGGCCGCCCGCAAGCACGCCAAGGCCACCAGTCCCTTCCTCGCACTCGCACGCGCGTCCGCACTCGCTCTAGCATGCCCTTGTACGTGCGCATTCCTTCTCTTCCCCGCGCACCCCGGCGCGCCGCCGAGCTCCGGCGAGCTCGTGCCGCCGCTCCGGCCCTTCTCCACGTCAATGTGTAGCACCATTAGGTTCGCCGTGACCCTCTCTCTCCCTTGTGCCCTCTCTTTTCCTCTCTCGCGCTCCCGCGGCATCCGCGCATCGAGCGCCGGTTCCGCCGCCGCCCTTCCCTCTCGCCGCCGGCCGCCGCGAGTTTCCTCCGGCCCGGCCGAGACGTTCGCACGACTTCCCGCACCCCGCGCACACTCGCAACCACTCACACCTCGATCCCGCGCACTCCTTCGCCTTTCCCCCTTTTTCTCGCCGGCGTACCGCCAAGTCCGGCGACGTCGCGCCACCGCGTCCGTCGTCCCCGACGACAACATCACCCACCATCGCACTCGCCATTACGCGCTGATCACGGAGGTGTGCTTCGCGCCCCCTTCTTTCGCCTGTAGCCGCCGCCGGCGAGGATTCCGGCGAGGCAGCCGCCGCGCGCCGCCGCGCGCCGTCGCGGTTGACCGCGCCGCGCCAGCGTCCGACGTGGCACGCCACGTCGGCGCGTGGGCCCGCAGCGACCGAGTCGCCTGCCCACGTGGCGGACTCGGCGCATCGTGGACCGCCACTCAATTCAGCCCGGTCCACCGCTCTGTGGATCCGGTGCACAAAACAGTAACCAGCGGACCCCGCTGGGCCCTTTGGCCCACCAGTCAGTGAAACAATCCGCTGAAAATTGCTACGCGCACCCAGATTCGTACACAGAAAATCATTTCGACCACATTTCCAATATCAGAAAAATTCCCAAAATTCCTCAAAAATCCAATAATCATCCCTAGCCATTTTCCAACCTTTGCTACATACTGGAAAATTAGGATGATGGTTATACTTAATTATGATAATCACATCCTAATCAATTTCCTTTCTTTTACATCAAAAATCAATATCTTTTTCATTCCAACTCCGATTTTGGCGAAACTTGCGCCAAAATTCATCTAAAATCATGATCTATCCAGTACCACCAAAATCAACTCCCATATGATTTTATTTGGATTTTATTCGGATTTATTGCTCTGTTAATTTGTTTGTAAGCGGTAGATTTATCTTTTGTTAAATCGATAGATAATCAAGACGAAGACACCGAAGATCCTGATTACGAGGATTTAGGAGAAGAAGAGCTTGGTGAAGGCAAGTCTAACTTCCATTGATCATATTGATCCTATGTTTGCAAATATCCTAATTAGAGCTATTTATAAATAAATTGCCTGGTATTTAAATGAATTCAAATGCTAGAAGGATCCTATGCAATATTTGATAGCCTGCCTTGACTTGATTATATCCTGTATCCTTGTTAACCCTAGGAATCAACATCATTAATTTAATTAATGGATTGTTGATATGCTCGCTGCTTAGGACTTTCACATGTGTTTAATTAATATTTGCTCACATGATTTTCGTGTAAATGCGTGTGTCTTGGTGGTGTGTGTAAATGTGAAATTGGGTGGTTAATAATAAGTGCAACCCTAGTGAGGGATGTTTTTGGCGGGACCAGGCGAGGTAGTCCTCAGTGGGGAGGCTATCTCTGGGACGCCCTTCCACTTGTGGATTGGCTATTGAAGATGCCTGGTTCGGTCGTATAAGGACCGGTTCTTGTGCCGCCTTTGCCTAGCACCTCTCGCGCAGCCACAAGCCCAGTATGGGATGGGAATTGGAACCACACCCTACTAGTACTCACCCGGTACCCCCCCCGGAGGCAGGAGATTGCAACGGAGTCCCAGGAGAAGACTCGTTCGTTGGTGGGTGTTCGAGATCCGGCATTTATGACTGGCCATATTATTATGATTGTGAAGCCCCTGGTGATGTCCGTGGGGGATGCCGTGGTGGTACCAAGTAGGTATGGAACCTTTAGTGGGACAGTCCAAACTATGACGATAGGGAGGACTGGACCACCTTGTGGGGAAATTTGTGCATCCTTGGCCAAGGTTAAAAATCTTTCCGGAAAGCCGTGTTCCACGGTTTTGGACAACGCGAAAGCATCGGCCACACTATGATTAGATTTTCCGCGTGAGTTTCCTTGGTGTGTTTTTGGAAAAACGCCGGTTTGGAGCCGTGTGCTGGTTGTCGGCCAGTGATAAAATTGAGGAACTGGCGGGATGGATTGCATCTCCCCCAGGGCCGCCCAACCCCACTAATCTCTACAGATATTTGATTAGAATTGCGAAATACTTTGTTTTCAAAACAACCCTGCATAAACTTGGCTTTCTCGCCTTGTCGATAAAACTCAGTCTATCCGTTGATATTCCTTGCATATTCATAACCCTTGTGTTAGGCTTGCTGAGTACCTTAAGTACTCACCCTTGCCTAAATCATTCAGAAGATGAGCCTGAGTATGACTGTCAAGCTGACGGTGATGAAGAGTAGAGTTCGGTCTACGCTCAAGCAGTGCCTGTAGGAGTGGAGCTATATCGTCTTCCGCTAGAATAAGTGTTAGCGCTGGCTGCTGCGTCAGCCTTAGAGCGTAATGCTCGTGAGTGTTGAGGCTGCTCGCCTCTTTTGTACAAAGACCTTTATGTAATAAAAGGCTTGTAATGACTCTCGGTAATATAAATAAGTATTTGCTGTGAAGCATTCTGTGAAAGTGTCGTATCAGCTACTGATCCAGGGACTGATACGGAAAACACTAAGTACTCCAGAAATGGGGTACGACAGAGTGGTATCAGAGCAATGCTTGTCCGTAGGCCGAACCATAGGATGAAATCGAGTGAGAAGAGTGCGATATT
This sequence comes from Eragrostis nindensis, assembly GCA_012490785.1. Taxonomy (NCBI): domain Eukaryota; kingdom Viridiplantae; phylum Streptophyta; class Magnoliopsida; order Poales; family Poaceae; genus Eragrostis; species Eragrostis nindensis. The sequence goes on from JAAXCT010000877.1 coordinate 134,250, forward strand.
TTGTAAAGATTTATTTTATAAAATCTCCCTTACCTTATTTCTATTTATAAAATTATTTTCACCGGTACTTACCCGTCTTTTCAACATTTTGTTGAACAGATGGAGGCCCTTCGTCAGGAGCTTGACCAGCTTGAGGCGCAGCGCGCCCAGACTGCCCGCGTTCTCGAGCAGACCGCCGAGAGGTGGGGCGAGGACCAGCGCCGTCTGGCAGAGACCAGAGCTCAGCTTGCGCAGGCACAGGCTCAGCTTGCCGCCTGTCAGGCTGAGAGGGACCGTCTGCAGTGGACCCTGGACTACACCCGCCGTTTCTGGGAGGAGGACGCGATGTACCTGATCCGTAAGCTCAACAGCCACTACAGGTACTGCCACGAGGAGCACGGAGGACCCCGCCGCTACTTCACAGTGAGGACAGGAGGACCGCACGGACACTACCACTACGCTTGTCCGACCGACACGGAGGAGGACTCCACTACACTTGCAGGTTCAGACACGACCGTGGACTCCCCTGAGGTTGAGTCGGCAGACGACTCAGAGGAGCTTGCCCGTTGGGCAGCAGAGCTGGAGGCCGCCCTTGAGACTGTTGGAGACTCTGAGGAGGAGCCGATGGAGGACGAGCCAGTCGTGGACGTGTCGTCAGGGAGTGAGTCGGTGGCGGATAACGTCATCGACCTCACTGGCACTGACGACGAGATGGATATGGATGAGTTTGTGGTGATCGACTCGCCCGCACCCGAGGCGCCGGCAGCACCACGCCTTGTGGGAGACGTGGACCTCGACGAGTACTACAGGCTGATCAGCACTGGCACCGTCGACCTCACCCAGGACCCGTTCGACCTCTACGCCGAGTGGCGCCAGGACCGTGGCTTCGACGCCTGAGCAGTAGAGTTGGCGCCGTGGAGTAGCTTTTGCTAGCTTGTAGTGGCAGCCGTTGCCTTAGTCGTAGTGTCTAGTAGTGTCAGGTGTGTCAGTAGTGTGTCTCGGTTGTTTCGAGTTAGAGTCGCCCTGTGGTCGAGTCGTAGATCGTCGAGTCCTTGTATATAAATAAAAGGACTTGGGTATGTATGATCGAACCTTGTTATTGTAAATAGGCTTGCTGTAATGATGTAATGATGCTGGTTTTATCCTGTATGCGTGCTTGCAAGATCTTTGGAATTTCTTTTCCATTTATCTTGTTTGTTTTGTCTCGTAGTTTTGTAGCTTCGCCTCGTAGATTAGTTAATCGCCTGAGTATCCTATCTCACCTTCTTGCTAATCTCTCCATCAGATGCCTCCCAAAAGGTCTGCCAGAATTCAGCAGCGTCAACGCCGAGAGCGTAACGCTCAAGATAATGATCGGGATGACGTCCACAGTGCAGGACGTGGACGTGGTAGAGGTAGAAATAATCAGCGTGGCAGAGGTAGAGGAGGAGGTAGAGGTGGAGGCAGACATGACATTGAGCATGATCACCAAGAGGATGAAGTAAGTCAAAATGAGCAGGAAGTACAGGATGAGGTTGGAGAAAATAATGACCAGAATAGAAGTGAAGGACAACAGAACCGTGGTAGAGGTGGTAGAAGAGGTGGTGGCAGAGGTGGTGGAAGAGGTGGAAGAATACCCGCAGCACCTGTCACCAATCTAGTGGCTGTGATGGATAATCAGACTCGTCTGATGGAAATTATTGCACAGGGACTTATGGACAGAGCCCCAGGTCAGCAGAGTAAAATGTCAGAATTCATGAGACTCAGGCCCCCGACCTTCGAGGGTACTGAGGAGGATCCTCTGGCAGCTGATGATTGGCTGCGTGATATTACTAAGAAACTACACTTGGTAAACGCTGATGACAGAGAAAGAGTCCTTTTGGCATCTCACCAGCTCAAGGGAGCAGCGGGAGAATGGTGGGATAACTACCGTGAGGGTGCAGAGAATGCAGATGCTATTACCTGGGAGGAATTCCAGGAGGAGTTCAGGAGGTATCACATCCCAGAAGGTGTGATTGAGATGAAGGCTGATGAATTTCGCTCTCTGAAGCAGGGGGCAATGACAGTAAATCAATATATCAGAAAATTTATGAAATTGGCTCGATATGCTCCTGATGATGTTAATACCGATAAGAAGAAGCAGGATCGCTTCAGAAAAGGGCTTAATCCTGGATTGAAAGTGCAGCTGGTTACTCATATTTATCCTGATTTCAACACTCTCATGAACCGTGCACTTCTGTTGGAAGATGCTCGCTCTCACATTGAGCATGATAGAAAGCGCAAATTTAATGCGCAGAAATTTAAGCAGCAAGAGAGGAATCAGAAGTCGAGATTCAATAATAATTTTCAGAAGGCAAAATATCAGCCTACCATGCAGTATAGGACCTCAGCATCCAATCAACCAAGCTCGGCACCGACATATCGCAATCAAAATTCTGGTAGTCAGCAGAGGAGCAGTTCCAGTGTTGTGCAACCCAACAACAATGATAAAAGGACTTGTTTTCACTGCCGTGAGCCTGGTCACATGATTGCTAGATGCCCTTATTTGAGCCAGAATAGTGCTCCCACTCAGCAACATCAACCAAACAGTGCCAGAACTGCAGCTTCTGGGAATGGTCGTGGTGGACAGCAACCCTCTGGACAGCAACGGAGGAATAATCAATCCTTTGGTCGAGGAAAGGTCAACCATATTAAAGCAGATGAAGTTGAGGACACTCCTGATGTTGTTCTTGGTGAGTATTTTGTCAACTCCATCCTTGCAACCGTTTTGTTTGATTCTGGAGCTTCGCATTCGTTTGTTTCTTCGAAGTTTGTTGCTGCAAATGGTTTGCCAACTGTCATGCTAAAACAACCCCTGATAATTCGGACTCCCGGGGCCGAAACCAAAAGTTATTTGGGATGCCCACGGGTTAAGATCCTTTTAAGTGGGGTAGAGTTCCTAGCGAACTTAGTAGTCCTAAAATCCGAAGGGATAGATGTTATCCTCGGAATGGACTGGTTGAGTAAGCACCAAGGCAATATAGCCTGCGATACCAGGAAAGTCACCCTGGTAAATCACAAAGGAATTAAAGTGGTATGTGAACCAAAAAGGTCAAAAGTTGCACCTATGGTTCATAATATGGAAGCAAGACCGTTGGAGGAAGTGCCAGTGGTCTGCGAATATCCTGATGTGTTTCCAGAAGAATTGCCAGGCATGCCACCTGACAGAGACATAGAGTTCATCATTGACCTTATTCCCGGCACAGCTCCAATAGCAAAGAGACCGTATAGAATGGCAGCAACTGAGCTAGCAGAATTAAAGGCACAAATAGCAGAGTTACAGGAAAAAGGATTTATCAGACCAAGCTCATCACCGTGGGGATCACCTGTTCTTTTGTTAAAAAGAAAGATGGCAGTCTCAGAATGTGCATAGACTACCGCTCTCTGAATGAAGTCACTATCAAAATAAATATCCACTGCCCCGGATTGACGATCTATTTGATCAATTGAAAGGAGCAAAATATTTCTCCAAAATTGATCTAAGATCTGGGTATTATCAGCTAAAAATCAGGGAATGTGATATTCTCAAGACAGCTTTTGTCACCAGATATGGTCAGTATGAGTTCACAGTGATGCCATTTGGATTGACAAATGCACCTGCATACTTTATGAATCTGATGAATAAAGTGTTTATGGAGGAGTTAGATCGGTTTGTCGTTGTCTTCATTGACGACATACTCATCTACTCCAAAAGTGCAGAGGAGCACGAGCAGCATTTGAGAATTGTGTTAGAGAAATTGAGAGCTCATGAGCTGTATGCCAAGTTCAGTAAATGTGAATTTTGGTTAAATAAAGTGGCTTTTCTTGGTCACATTCTGACAGAAGAAGGAGTATCAGTGGATCCAGCCAAAGTTGAGGCAGTCCTTAATTGGAAGCAACCAACCAACGTGACAGAAGTTCGGAGTTTCCTTGGTCTAGCTGGTTATTACCGCAAATTTATCGAAGGCTTTTCAAAGATAGCAAGACCAATGACAGCTTTGACGCAGAAAGGAAAAGAATTCAAATGGACTGAAGCTTGTGAGAGAAGTTTTCAGGAATTAAAGAAAAAGTTAACCACAGCCCCAGTGCTGGCCTTACCAGACATACACAGAGATTTTGTCGTATATTGCGACGCATCTCGACAAGGATTGGGATGTGTGCTTATGCAAGATGACCGAGTGATTGCATACGCATCAAGGCAGTTGAAAACACATGAGCAGAATTATCCTACCCATGATTTGGAGCTAGCAGCAGTTGTGCATGCTCTCAAAATTTGGAGGCATTATTTGATTGGCAATAAATGTGAAATATATACGGATCACAAGAGTCTGAAATATATTTTCACACAGCCAGATTTAAATCTCAGGCAGAGAAGATGGTTGGAATTAATAAAAGATTATAACCTGGAAATTCACTACCATCCCGGAAAGGCAAATGTGGTTGCCGATGCGTTGAGCCGCAAATCTCAGAATAATGGAATTAAAATATGGAGACGAAGCCCTGAGCTTGTGGAGGAATTCAAACAATTAAATCTTCACTTTGCTAAGCCGGGCCGTCTGAATACCTTATGTGTGGAACCGACCCTGGAAAAGCAAATCAGAACCGCTCAAGAATCCGATGAGGAAATAAATGAGCTAAAGAAAATGACAGGGTTGGATAAAGCCCCTGGATTTCGAGTAGATAATCAGGGCACCTTATGGTACAAGGATAGAATTTGTGTGCCAAAAACTGGTGGATATCAGAAGTTGATTATGGATGAAGCCCATAATTCAGCATACTCTATTCATCCTGGAAGCACCAAAATGTACATGGACCTGAAACAGAAATATTGGTGGACAGGAATGAAAAGAGACATAGCAGAATTTGTTGCACGTTGTGACATCTGCAGCAGAGTAAAAGCAGAATATAAAAGACCTGCAGGATTATTACAACCCCTCCATGTTCCAGAGTGGAAATGGGATGAAATCAGTATGGATTTCATCATAGGGTTACCCCGTACCCAAAAGGATATGATTCCATATGGGTTATTGTGGATCGACTGACAAAAGTGGCACACTTTATACCTGTGAAGACAGTATACCGGGGAAATCATTATGCTCAACTGTACATAGACAATGTGCTCAAATTGCATGGAGTTCCTCGCAGAATAGTGTCAGATCGAGGCACACAGTTTACTTCAATATTCTGGAAAAGTTTGCATAATTTGCTCGGAACAAGACTAGATTACAGTTCAGCATATCACCCACAAACCGATGGTCAGACAGAAAGGGTGAATCGGATCCTGGAAGACATGTTAAGAGCATGTGTACTAGCCTATGGAAAAGATTGGGAGAAAAGCTTGTCCTTTGCGGAGTTCTCGTATAACAACAGTTATCAAGTCAGTTTACAGATGTCACCATTTGAAGCACTGTATGGCAGAAAATGTAGAACCCCGCTGATGTGGTCAGAAGTTGGAGAGCGTTCTTTCTTCGGACCAGCAGTTATCAGAGATGCAGAGGAAAAAGTAGCTCTGGTCAGGGAAAATTTAAAAGCAGCCCAAAGCAGGCAGAAAAGTTATGCAGATACCCGACGCAGGGATTTGAGTTTCAAAGTTGGAGATTATGTGTATCTCAAAGTGTCACCAATCCGAGGAACCAGGAGATTCCAAATCAAAGGAAAGTTGGCACCGAGGTACATTGGACCTTTCAAAGTACTTAAGAAGATAGGAGCCGTGGCATATCGCCTCGAGCTTCCCGAAGAAATGACAGATGTGCACGATGTTTTTCACGTGTCACAATTAAAGAAATGCCTGAGAAAGCCAGAGGAAATAGTCCCACCCGAAGTGATGGACTTACAGCCTGACCTCAGATATCAGGAAAGACCGATAAGAATTTTGGATGTGGCAACTCGATTAACAAGAAGGAATGCTATAAGGTTTTGTCGAGTTCAGTGGAGTAATCACACTGAGGCAGAAGCAACATGGGAAAGAGAAGATGATCTCAAGCGAGAGTTCCCTTACCTTTTCGAGGAAGAGCCGGAATCTCGGGGACGAGATTCTCTTTAAGTGGGGTAGGTTGTAGCGACCCGCGTTTTCGCCGTTGTCAAAAATCACTAAAAATATGAACTTTTTAAAACTTTTCAATTAAAATCAATTTGCTAGTTTTAGTTAATAGCAAAACCAAAAGATTTTGAATTTTAAACGGTGCATAAAAGTCACCATATGCATATTCGTGTTTTTCTTGAATTGTTTGAGTGTTGGTTTCAATCCCTTCTTTTGAATGAATTCAAAATTCATTCAAAATTCAAACTCAGCAAAAAGATCAAACCTTTATCTGTTATCGGGCCGCGCTATTTCTTTTCTCCCGGCCGGCCCACCTCCCTCATCTCTCCTTCTTTTCCGCCTGGGCCGCTTCGCTCCCGGCCCAGCACCGCCGCGCCAGCCCGGCCCTCTCCCTCTCCCTCTCCTGTCGCTGACATGTGGGCCCGGCGCCGCGTCGTCTCCCTCCTCGCGCCGGCGCGATTTGCGCCGCCGCCCATCCCTCCTTGCCGGCGAACTACCTCCGTCGTTTCCACGCCACAGGAGCATCACGTGAAGTTCGTGCGCAGCTCAACCGCCTCCACTGCCCCGTCCCGTCACTCCCTTCCTCTCCTTAACGCGCGCGCCAAGTTTCCCATAAATCCGACGAGCTCCATTCCGCGTCGTCAGCCACAGTCGCCCCTTCCTTCGCTCCGTCGCGTCCCGAGCCCTGCTCAAGCTTCTCTCGCGCGTCACCGCCGATCATCGAAGCTCGCGAACCGACTTCGCGCGTCCATCAAGCACCAGTCCGGCGAGATATTTTCTCGCCGGCAAACCGACTTAACGCCTCGCTCGAACCGCCATTGGCGGCTATAAAGCAACACCAAGGCCCCCTCTTTTTTCTCTATTCCCATTCGCCACCATCACTCAATCCCCGAGCTCGAACTCGACTTTTCCCCTTTTCTCTCTAAATCCGGCGAGAACTCCGGTGAGCTTCCCTCTCCTTTCGGTGAGTCTCGACGTCAACTTCTTCCACTTCTGGCATCTCCTTCCCGCGCTCGATCTCATCATGCTCACCTCGTCCGCAGCCGTGGTTCGCAGGTCAAGAACATCTGAACCCTAGCCCCGCCGTCCGCCGTCTTCGTCGCCAGCACTCTTCCGTTCTCTCTCTCACTTTTCTGAGAGCACGGTAAGCATCCTCAAGCTCATCTCTCGCTCGTGCGTGTGATCTCGTCGACTGTATGCTAGCGCGTAGCCCTTTCCGGCGAGCTCCGAGGTAGCGCCGCCGTGCCCTATCTCACCGCCGGCCACACTCCCGGCCGCCCGCAAGCACGCCAAGGCCACCAGTCCCTTCCTCGCACTCGCACGCGCGTCCGCACTCGCTCTAGCATGCCCTTGTACGTGCGCATTCCTTCTCTTCCCCGCGCACCCCGGCGCGCCGCCGAGCTCCGGCGAGCTCGTGCCGCCGCTCCGGCCCTTCTCCACGTCAATGTGTAGCACCATTAGGTTCGCCGTGACCCTCTCTCTCCCTTGTGCCCTCTCTTTTCCTCTCTCGCGCTCCCGCGGCATCCGCGCATCGAGCGCCGGTTCCGCCGCCGCCCTTCCCTCTCGCCGCCGGCCGCCGCGAGTTTCCTCCGGCCCGGCCGAGACGTTCGCACGACTTCCCGCACCCCCGCGCACACTCGCAACCACTCACACCTCGATCCCGCGCACTCCTTCGCCTTTCCCCCTTTTTCTCGCCGGCGTACCGCCAAGTCCGGCGACGTCGCGCCACCGCGTCCGTCGTCCCCGACGACAACATCACCCACCATCGCACTCGCCATTACGCGCGCTGATCACGGAGGTGTGCTTCGCGCCCCCTTCTTTCGCCTGTAGCCGCCGCCGGCGAGGATTCCGGCGAGGCAGCCGCCGCGCGCCGCCGCGCGCCGTCGCGGTTGACCGCGCCGCGCCAGCGTCCGACGTGGCACGCCACGTCGGCGCGTGGGCCCGCAGCGACCGAGTCGCCTGCCCACGTGGCGGACTCGGCGCATCGTGGACCGCCACTCAATTCAGCCCGGTCCACCGCTCTGTGGATCCGGTGCACAAAACAGTAACCAGCGGACCCCGCTGGGCCCTTTGGCCCACCAGTCAGTGAAACAATCCGCTGAAAATTGCTACGCGCACCCAGATTCGTACACAGAAAATCATTTCGACCACATTTCCAATATCAGAAAAATTCCCAAAATTCCTCAAAAATCCAATAATCATCCCTAGCCATTTTCCAACCTTTGCTACATACTGGAAAATTAGGATGATGGTTATACTTAATTATGATAATCACATCCTAATCAATTTCCTTTCTTTTACATCAAAAATCAATATCTTTTTCATTCCAACTCCGATTTTGGCGAAACTTGCGCCAAAATTCATCTAAAATCATGATCTATCCAGTACCACCAAAATCAACTCCCATATGATTTTATTTGGATTTTATTCGGATTTATTGCTCTGTTAATTTGTTTGTAAGCGGTAGATTTATCTTTTGTTAAATCGATAGATAATCAAGACGAAGACACCGAAGATCCTGATTACGAGGATTTAGGAGAAGAAGAGCTTGGTGAAGGCAAGTCTAACTTCCATTGATCATATTGATCCTATGTTTGCAAATATCCTAATTAGAGCTATTTATAAATAAATTGCCTGGTATTTAAATGAATTCAAATGCTAGAAGGATCCTATGCAATATTTGATTGCCTGCCTTGACTTGATTATATCCTGTATCCTTGTTAACCCTAGGAATCAACATCATTAATTTAATTAATGGATTGTTGATATGCTCGCTGCTTAGGACTTTCACATGTGTTTAATTAATATTTGCTCACATGATTTTCGTGTAAATGCGTGTGTCTTGGTGGTGTGTGTAAATGTGAAATTGGGTGGTTAATAATAAGTGCAACCCTAGTGAGGGATGTTTTTGGCGGGACCAGGCGAGGTAGTCCTCAGTGGGGAGGCTATCTCTGGGACGCCCTTCCACTTGTGGATTGGCTATTGAAGATGCCTGGTTCGGTCGTATAAGGACCGGTTCTTGTGCCGCCTTTGCCTAGCACCTCTCGCGCAGCCACAAGCCCAGTATGGGATGGGAATTGGAACCACACCCTACTAGTACTCACCCGGTACCCCCCGGAGGCAGGAGATTGCAACGGAGTCCCAGGAGAAGACTCGTTCGTTGGTGGGTGTTCGAGATCCGGCATTTATGACTGGCCATATTATTATGATTGTGAAGCCCCTGGTGATGTCCGTGGGGGATGCCGTGGTGGTACCAAGTAGGTATGGAACCTTTAGTGGGACAGTCCAAACTATGACGATAGGGAGGACTGGACCACCTTGTGGGGAAATTTGTGCATCCTTGGCCAAGGTTAAAAATCTTTCCGGAAAGCCGTGTTCCACGGTTTTGGACAACGCGAAAGCATCGGCCACACTATGATTAGATTTTCCGCGTGAGTTTCCTTGGTGTGTTTTTGGAAAAACGCCGGTTTGGAGCCGTGTGCTGGTTGTCGGCCAGTGATAAAATTGAGGAACTGGCGGGATGGATTGCATCTCCCCCAGGGCCGCCCAACCCCACTAATCTCTACAGATATTTGATTAGAATTGCGAAATACTTTGTTTTCAAAACAACCCTGCATAAACTTGGCTTTCTCGCCTTGTCGATAAAACTCAGTCTATCCGTTGATATTCCTTGCATATTCATAACCCTTGTGTTAGGCTTGCTGAGTACCTTAAGTACTCACCCTTGCCTAAATCATTCAGAAGATGAGCCTGAGTATGACTGTCAAGCTGACGGTGATGAAGAGTAGAGTTCGGTCTACGCTCAAGCAGTGCCTGTAGGAGTGGAGCTATATCGTCTTCCGCTAGAATAAGTGTTAGCGCTGGCTGCTGCGTCAGCCTTAGAGCGTAATGCTCGTGAGTGTTGAGGCTGCTCGCCTCTTTTGTACAAAGACCTTTATGTAATAAAAGGCTTGTAATGACTCTCGGTAATATAAATAAGTATTTGCTGTGAAGCATTCTGTGAAAGTGTCGTATCAGCTACTGATCCAGGGACTGATACGGAAAACACTAAGTACTCCAGAAATGGGGTACGACACCGCCACCACCACCCCAGCCAAATCCGGTGGCCCCAGCGGCTGCTGTCCTACCTGGAGCTCCGGGAACCTTGTGCAGCCTAGGCTTCCGCACCGTTCAGTGCGTGGCTGCCGTCTTGGCGGTCGTCGCCATGGCGTCCACCGGAGACTTCGCCACGGACTCCGCCTTTGGGTAACTTGGCTCTCTCCTCTAATACTCTATCTTTCTTCTTCGTTTTTTCCTCTCTCTTTTTCTTCTTCTTCAAGGTTTCTACAGTAACATGCACGAGCTGTTTTCACTGCAAGAAAGAAACTGTAACACTGAGGTGTTTGCTGCTTTTGCCAGATTCCTTGTTGCAGCGTCTTCATTGCAGTCTGCGTGGAGTTTCTCGCTGGGTCTTCTGGACCTCGACGTATTGGTGACCAAATCACCTCTGCGCACTCACTGGGTTGCATCTTTATTCATCTACGGAGACATAGTAAGTGAATTAATTCGCATATATACGTAAAACTTTTTTGTATTGTTTTTTGTAGAATGAAGTTTTTTCCACTCCCTGATACCTGACCCAACTTTACCCTTTCCGCAGATTACGGGTGCATTGTCTTTCTGTGCAGCATGTGCGTCGTCAGGTATCATCTTGTATCTCCGCGAGGACATCCATGCATGCGCAACGAATCCATGCGCCAAGTACCAAACCGCGACAGCAAGGACGCTCATCAGCTTTGCGGCACTTCTGCCGTCCATCATCGTCAACTGGTGGATGCTTCCTGCGATTCCATAGTACTCCGTAGATCATCATAATAAGGATTGGTTTCCTTTCCCTCGCAAAAGAAGAAGAAGAAAAAGAAGAAGAAGGAGGAGGATTGGTTTCCTTCCTAGCGTATTGTATAGTACAGTACTACCTTTCGTTATGTATTCAGCTTGTAATGGAGGAGCTTGTTAGTCGTGAATGTACTAGTATCAATTTGGAACTCCTTACAATCATTAAATATACCTGAAGGGAGTAATAAATTATTGTAGAGACAGTATGAGACTCTCTCCGGTTGTTCATTCTGAGAAAGTTTACTCAGATAAATATTTTTGAACAAAACCTTTTATACAACAGTATCCTTCCCTTGATAATATTTCCTCTGTTATACTATCAATTTTTTTTTTTGCTCTTTACGATTTGGATGGCCGCATTCTCCGTTCTCTTTGAAAAAAAAAGAGATACAGGGAAGAGGGAAGCCAGCCATAGACATTTTTCGGCTTTTTGCTCTATGCATAACCAACTTGCAATTTGCCCGGACACCATATACAGTTGCCACTTGTGCAAATACTGGTTGCTATTAGGTTATCAGGTTACTGTCTATCACTTGTTAAACCGTTGGAGATTTTTTTTTTCCGAGAACGTGCATTTTATTAAGCGGAAGGAGAGAATTTTTGTTACATTAAACTGTTGGAGATTTCGCATCAAGTATATTTAGCAGTGCAAATAAAGATGATTTTAGATTGTATATCTGATTCAAAAAGTGGACATATGTAATTGAGACTTCTGAAATGCGTTGTTGAGTGAGACCACCATTTGCCTCGACTATGAGAGAACCATTTAAAGGCGGCAACTCTGACCGTGTCAACGTCTTGCTAGTTGCTGCTAGCTACAAGGTTGGCCATCGCTTTCCAGTCTTTTTGTAGTTTTATCACACTAGATGATTTTGCTCTGTACGTAAATGTCATCTGATTATATTCCCTGTCATATGCGTGGAGGATACATCATCGTACATATATATAGCCTGGGAACCGAATCAATCCACACACGGCTTATAGAATCAGAACCGGAGGAGATTGGAACCGTACAGACCAAGGAAAGAGATATATTCCTAAACCAAAATACATAACTGTCTTGGATGGAGCTACTTATAGCAGTAGTCTAGTGCTCCACCATCTGTCGCAGACTTCCTCATGCTCTGCGACAACACACACATTATTCCGTGTCCAATACATATATACTATATTAGAGTATATAGATATATATATATTATAATAGATATAGATATATATATATATATATATATATATATATATATATAATATATATATATATAACTATTATTTATTTTTCGAGATGCTCCAGTTCGATTACTCCAGACAGAGTTTGCAGCAAGTTGAGTTAGCAACGCAAACAAGAACCTTGTGTGTTACGCCTGCGCACGACGACGCCAAGTGGACTTGGCCATCTCCGAGGTGAGGTAGGCTGAGACTGCAGCCAGGGCTCCCGCCAGTAACGAGACGACGCAGTAGAGCGTGGACAGCACCCTCAGGGTCCTGACTGGGGGGAAACCCCGGGCAACAGCTGCCGTCAGGATCCCAAGGGATGCGCACGCGGTGCCCGTCGTCACAAGCACCAACACCTGCATAATCAGTAGAACCCTATTATTATTACTGATGCGAGTAATTAAGGAACCGATCGAACAATTAGCTAATTAATTTTGTTTGTGGAACATACCCACTCGACAAGCACGAGGACCACGCACAATGACGTCCATGGTGGCACGGGGCTGGTGGACCCAAAACGAATGCAGATGATCTGACCTATGATCCCGAGAAGAGACGCGGAGATCTGCATCTGTAATCCAACCCACGCTAACCCGAAGGCTCTAAAGTGGACAAGGCCAGATCCGACACGATAGAGAATCAGACCGGCCGCGGCGAAGGCGACGCAGGCCGCCCGGGTGACGAGGAGCAGTCGATCCTTCCGAAGCGCCATGGATCGATCTGCAGCACAAAGTATGTATGCACGGAATTAATAAAACAAAAATGTGCTCGAAAACGCCAGGAAATCTGTTTAGTTGTTGGGCTTGCTTTTCAGGTCTGGCCCATTTGTTGTCTAGATCTTCCCGGCCCATTAGAAAGTCACCTGAATACGCTCGCTCTCTGACATTAATTTTTCACCTTATGGTTCTGTGACAACTGGTTATTGACATAATTTGCATATCATAGAAGTATAGAACGACAAAGAAACTTGGCTAAAGGATTGTCAAGGACCAGACTTTTTTCAATTTGGAATTAAGGTTGTACGTACTACTATCATAGCCAAAACAAAAGGTGTTCAACGTTTTACAAACAGAAAAAAGTCATTAAAATGCTCCAGGATCAGACTTGGGATTGGGAAACTCACCTGTCGATCCGCGACAGGGGACAGCAGCAGCGCCTGGACTTCTGTGCTCAGTGCTCACACCCGGCCCAAAGTTGAACTCGCGTCTCGGTTCGTCGGCCTGTATCTGTATGGCCTTTTATATAGGCTACTAGTGCGCTACTCCTACGCGCGCGCGCGAGAGAGCGAGCGAGAGCGAGCTCGTACGATGCACGCACACCAGGGGGAGGTGAAACCACTGAAACGGAATGTCTCATGCTGCTTAACTTTTTTTGCGAGACTCATGCTGCTTAACATAGTAAGTAAGACTTTCTTTGTTCTCGGCCGGCAAAGTTGGCCGGTCGGTTCCCGATCCAAGTCTGAGGTGAATGGAGGGAGATCGATCGAGGACTGATAGATCGATCGAGGACTGGTTCGCGGTATTAGCCTGTCGTCCACCTTACCATAAACAGGTCGCTTATATCTGATAATAAGCTCAAGAACATGCCGTAGCTAGCTAGAAACTAGCTTGTTTCAGAAAAAGGGAACGAATTTATGATCATCAAAGTCATAGAGCCCAAACTCCCGTGGAAACACACGCAACGCATCGAGCTATACGGACGCATTTCGGATCGTTGTATCAGCTATCTGGCACTCGCGATTCGCCTGCCTTGGTAATTTGGAGGAGGAGATCAGGGAAAAAGCAGACTGGACTGGACTGCGGAGCACAAAGAGATCGAGAACATTCCACAAAAAGACCACACTACGTCTCTGGCAAAAGCGACGCGTACGTATCTGCTCGACGATCGAGAGATGCCGATGCCTTGTGTAAGGCATCAGTACATTGTCGCTGGTTGTTGCAACCAGGTAAAAAAAAAAAAGCATCGAATCACCTAGCTACACCATCTGCCCATCTCCGATGAATTCTAGCTATTTTGAGTGAGGTTGCTCGTCGACATACTGTGTTTCTCATCTTTCAGGCGCGTTGAGTAAACCTTGGTAGGAGCAAGGAGAAAAATCAGGTAATAGATGAGGCTTTCTTTTGTCTAAAAAATGCTTATACATTATAACATGTGTATGTGATGCTTGAATTTCATCCTATTTAAATCCGTCGAGCCAAAGGCTGGAGTGGACTGCAGAGGACAAAGAAAGAACACGATACACGAAAGCACTCGCGCTTCCCTTCCATCCCCCAAACCAGAGCAGGCGACAGCGTATCTGCGATTGTCTCTCTGCTAGTAGTAGTACTTCACTTTCTACTCGGTGAAACAAGGAATCCGAAAGCCTGCACAGGTTGGATCTTTTCCTGACCGATCGTGCATGGTGCAGTGTACTAGGAGGTAGTAAACTACTACAGTAAGCATTTGTGCCTCCCACGCGTCTCACTCACGCGAAGCGTTTTGCGGGGAAGAAAATCTTGACACGTCGTCGATGCAAAAGCAGATACGGTCATGCGGAAGAAGTACACAGGTTCTAGAACCTAGAACTCTCGTTTGGAGAGCAACGGCATGGATGTCCTTTGAAAATTGTTTCCTTTCATCAATCCCTTGATCTTTTCTTTTGGCGAAAAGTTGATTAAGCCTATCTGAATAAACAAGACACCTCTTGCTGCTTCCTGCGCCTCTAAACTGCTCCCCTCCTTCCAACCTTTTGAGGAGCATCATGCATGAGGAGATCTGCAATAAACGAGCCGATGATATCTCTGACAACGCTTCCTTCCCGGATGCATCCAATGGGTCCCTGCGCTCATCAGCTTCAAATTTGTCTGTCTGACGACGCAACACAAATCGGATTCGACTCTGGTTGCGAAATGTGAAAAAGGAAAATAAAATAAGTGGAGTACGAGGTTTTTTTGTGCGGATTCTTGCGAACCCCCCATTCTCGTCATGGGGCCACAAATCGGATTGAGGAGGAACGTCGTTACGTCGAGCTGTGGGCGAGGCCAAACCTCCCTTCCTTCATCGCACAAAAGCACCTTTGGTTTGGGTGCACCTCACCTACTGTACTTCGGAGCGACGAGAGTCATTTCCGATGTGTCTTGACGCGGTCGATCAGCACCAGCGGGGGTGGGCGGCTGGTGCTGGCCACGCGCAGATCTGCTTTTTTCCCCTTCTCTGGCAAGCACACACCACGCACCACGCACCTCGCACCTCATGGGACACGTTTTCACGGTGTCTACTACAGCGTCAGTCTTTTCGTCCACGTGAGAGCAACTCCAAGAGTTCCCAATAGAAGCTCCCAAAATCTGTTTTTGGGAATAAAGTCAAAAACCGACCCTCCAACAGATTGCCAATCGCGCTCCCAATCCAGCCAGTTGGCTTGCCTTCTTTCCGCCGCCTCGTCCCACTCCCAATCACTAGTTTCGCTCACCGCGCCTTCCATCTCCTGCGCGCGACACTTTGTCTCCCCTTTCCTCTCTCATTCCATGCCTGCAGTTTCCCAATCACGGCTGCAATCTGCCGAAGAGAAGCATCGCCGCCGTGCCCAGATGGAACCGTGTGGCCGCCGCGCCCTGACGATGGTCGCGGGACTGCCGCGTCCAGTCGCATCCGCCACCTCGGTCCAGCATCCTCCTCCTTCTCTCGAGCGTCACCCCTGCAAACTCCCAGCGCCACCCCTGCCGTTCAGTCGAGGTCGCGCCTCCTCGATTCAGTCTTTCGTGCACCAGGACGATAGTAAAGAACAGCACCGAAGGCCATGGTAACATGTTGGGCTGGCGGGGGGAAATTGGAGATGAGGCCCAATTTACGATTTTTTTTATATTTGGGAACTAAGTATTGCCAACTGTTAGAGCCTATGTTTTTCTTTGCTTTGAATATTTTTGGCAGCTCCCAAAACCAGCTTTTTGGGAGTAATTTTTTTTAGGAACTCTTGGAGATGCTCTGAGGAAGCAAGAGCACGGGCACGGCCCAACAGCTAGCACCTCAGCCCAGATGCAAGCTTTTCTCTTTTCGTTTTTCTTCCCTTTATTCGTGATCTATTAATTTTGGAAACCTAGTTCGCTCCAAGCCCAATGCTCACCGATTGCATCTACCAGACTACCACTGCTAACTCCAGATGTAAACCTAACAAGCAATCGAAAGCTAGCTAACCGATGAGAGGAAAAACGAATTAACAATGCAAACAGTACCGCGCACAACATTTGTTTCTTATTCTCATCGTTTCATCGTCACATTCAGCTACTTATTGTTTTTATTCTTACAATAATCTTATTAACTAATGACATCTTGACAGGCAATCCTCCTTTGCGTCGTAACAACGTGGATCATTGCCGTAACAACACCAGCAATGAGTCTTATACGGAGGGCAATTTAGACGTCCGCCCTCGTAGCATGTTCCAAGTGGAGGAAAAATGGCACCAAGTACTTCAAACATTTCTCGGGCTGTTTGCCAAAGATTATCCCAAAAAAAAAAGCATCAATGAATAAAAATCTGCAAGGGCATAATATGTAATCAGCTCAGAATGAAATATGGAAACATTTTGCTATGCAGTATCCTTACATTGCGCTTGATTCACAAAAGAGCATAGCAATAGCAGGGATAGAAAGGCAAGAGCGTGTATGTGCTTCTCCATCTCTTAAGCGGCGCAACGCCTCCTGCTCCTTAGGAGTGCTTGTTGTGTTCTGATTCTGACAGAATGGAACGATGCAATGCTTGTGAGCTGTGCATACATATCTTATATAGGGGAGACACAGGAGCGGAGGACAAACGGCATGCAAGGAATTAATTACAACTAGGCTAATCATCAATTTATTACCATATATAATTCCATGCTTTCTAATGCTCATCATTTCCTGCTATATTTTCATGCTTTTCAAATGGTTTTATTGTGGTGATTTTGATTATATCTTGCTGTATTTCATTAAATTCAGGTAAGGTTTTTGTCTTCCTTAATTACCTCCTAGAATTTAGCTAGTTTTGGGCGGGCCAGGCGCTCAGCCTGGTCATCGTGCTGATATCTCGGAGTGTAACGGACGATCGTTCACCCAGATCGTCGTGCTGATATTTTGGAGTGTAACGTACGACCCGTCTGTTGTCAGTATAAAACACAAAAGCTAGTGCAGGGTCGCAAAGGCTATGAAATGCGGCACCTTTTTGCCATCAACAATCCTTTCCCTGCTAGTAGCTGAACTACCGTCGGCCCAAAACTGATAGCTCGTCTTTCAATTCTATATTCCATTCGTATACGAAATTAAATTAATCAAACGTGCATGCAAGACTGGTCTCTGTAGCAAGTAGCCCATGGATCAATATTTGATATGCTTTACATAAGCAGCAAACAACCTGTGGGGATGAAAATTTCTACTGTTCCCAACTGTCTTCGTATTTGCGGGAAAAATTGCGGAAACAGCATAAGAAACGGGAAAACCTTCATGAAAATGAACAAGATAAGAAAATCAGTTGGAGTCGCATTCCGTCTATTTTCATATTTCCTCAATTTTTGTCAAATAATTTTTTATCATCTAGTTTCCAGGGTCGAGTAAGGATAAAGCAACCTGCGGCCATTATTGCAACCTGGAATAGAACGCGGCCTCGTCTACGAGTGTAGCGTGTTTTTCTTTTTTTTTTTGAAACGTCTATTCAGCGTAGATGGTGGCGCGGTAGGAAACAAGAAAGCTTCGACAACTCTATGCTTCGAGCCAACTCATCATCAATTTCGTGTTTTTAGCGACAGGCTTGGTAATGCACCTCGCATTCTTCGTTGAAAAGGATCCATTCTTTAATTCTTTTTTTTTTTTTTGCGAACTGATCCATCTTTAATTCAACAGTATTTGTTGAGTGTACCACTTGCATGACTTCTGAATTCCCATTCGTCAATTCAATTCAACATGCTTGTCATTATTGGATTTTGGCAGAGCACGACCCACTGAAATTGGGCAGCCATTCTCGAGTTCTATAAACATGGCCTATGACCGTGCAATCTCACAGGACTCTGGTGCATTGGGAATTTTAGAGTGTGTTTGAAACCTCTAGAGATATTAGTTAGCTAGATAATTATTAGTCGGATGTGTCTTGATTCTTATGGAATGGAATCATGCAATGCTTGTGAGCTGTGCATACGTATCTTATATAAAGGGGAGACACAGGGGCGGGGACAAACGGCATGCAATGAATTAATTACTGGCTGGTCATCAATTTATTACCTGCTATATTTTCATGCTTTCCAAACGAGTTTATTGTGGTGATTTGATCATGTCTTTTTGTATTTCATTAAATTCAGGTAAGGTTTTGTCTCCCTTAATTACTTCTCCTAGAATTTTGCTAGTTTCCAGTGCCGACCTCAGGGACGGGGGGCAGGCACCCAGCCTGGTCATCATGCTGATATTTTGGAGTGTAACGGACGATCGTTCGCCCAGGTCGTCGTGCTGATATCTTGGAGTGTAACGTATGATCATCCGCTGTCAGTAAAACATGAAAAGCTAACGCAGGGTCGCACCAAGGCTATGAAATGCCGCACCTTTTTGCCATCAAACAATCCTTTCCCTGCTAGTAGTTGCTAAACTACCGTCGGCCCAAAAGCTGATAGCTCGTCTTTCAATTTCTTTCTGTTTCAAAAATTGGATTCGTCTTTCAATTCTATATTCCATTCGTACCAAATTGAGTCCCACTAATTGCGGTGATTAGGGCCAATTTTTTTTTTTCGAGGATTAGCTGCCAAATCTTTGAGAGTATATTCCCTGTTAACGGGCGAAGCTGAGAAAGTCCGGTGGCTGCAGCGGATCATTGGTCAAGCTATGGTCCTCTTTCCCGGGCCCTTCAAAAGCATTGTAGTTTCTCCAAACCTGGGCTTTAACGACGGGACCGAGAGCAGTTGGATCGGTGATCAAGCAAGCAGCGCTAAGCATGTGAGGCGTAAAGCCGGCAACCGGACTCATCGCCGGAGGCCGCTGGAACTAGGATGGTTCAGCTAAGATAATTTGAACTTCACCAAAACACTCCAACTTTTCAGACTGTCCCGGTGCAAATCTACTATCAAAATTAAGATCAACAAGTCGACCACGTTCAAATGAAGACCAAAACAACATCAGTAGGACATCCAAGTTCCAACAGCTTTCATTCTTCGTGCAAAGCTCATTTCAACCACCCACTGAACATAAAGCAGTCTCAGTCTGTCACTTCATGATGCAGAGTCAACCAAATGTTGTCTCAAGACTCTAAGATGTGTTTCCTGATTTGTGTCAATTTCATTTTTTTTTTCTCAGATCGGAGAGATCCTATTCTAGCCCCTTGCCTGAAAACAGTGAATCAAGAAGTGAATTAGCAGTTGAGATTTGACATATTGGTCTGGACGGGGAATAGGCAACCATAGGCCATATAATATAATGCGATACAGTTAATTTGCATAAGATTAACGATAACTGGAAAACAAATACTGGCTTCTAGACTGAACGGGACATATGAAATTCATCAGTGCAGCAACTGGTCTCATTCATATCATCACCTTTTTTCTCTTTTAAACTTACGCAAAAATAGGAGTAAACAAGTGTCTGAGGTCACCCTAGCATTAGAACCATTTTAAGTGCATTGTGTTCCTGCATCCTCTCGGCAATACTACAACTGGAGCCCTGTTCCAACAGATCATTCTTCTCAGATTCCAAAAAAAAGGATAAAAGGTGTATTGATCAGAATCAAATGCTAAGAGAAGTAATGAACTGCTTTTACTGAGTCAATGAAGAGAGGGATCTCCTAAGATGGCTGACACTCTTGTAGAATCTAAAACCCTTATTTTTTTTTTCCGAAAGACCCGGAACCTTGCTGTCTCAACCACTCCGTACTACCAAATGCAAGTGTTCAAGTCTTTCCGATTTGTTCATGGTAATCGTAGATTGACTTCCAAGTGTCTGTTATGAGAGTGGAGATAAAAATAAGGGTTTGGTGGGCCCCCTCCGCCAAAGCACGACGGTGACACTTGGAAGTCAATCTACGATTACCATGAACAAATCGGAAAGACTTGAACACTTGCATTGGTAGTATGGAGTGGTTGAGACACATGTTACATTACAGGGTCTGGAAAAACGAGAAGCATGTCACCTTCTCCAACTATATTGCCTAATGCATCTAGATTCACAATTATGGAATTTTCCTGTCTTGAGATGGAAGCATGCTACTAAGAAATCGGGTCCTTTCTCTATATCAACCTTCTTCAGAGAAGGCTACCACTATCAACTAAGAGCAAATTGAACCCACATCTCTGTACACATGCAGAAGGCTTGCATATCAATAAATAATCAACATATTAGAATAGAAAACTAGATATTCAGTCAACATATTTTAGTGGCAACAAGGAAATAGACATCAGCTTTGAATGAAAGAACTTAGATTTTGAGTTGATATTTTCGGCAACAGAACTTGTCAATGCAGGAACATTGAGGCATGACAAACCCAAAAGGTCAACTGAGAGCTAAACAATTGCAGCAAAAAAAAAAAGTAGCATATTTCCATGTGAGTGAAAACTAAGGTCCAGGCAGTGCATTTTTGCTATGTCCCAATACAGGCCATACACTCCATACAACATCCACTACACCTACACGACTAACACGAGTCGCAACAAGTACAAAACAATGAAAGATCCGAACGGAGGACGGAGCAGAGTACCAGCAAAGCAATACCTTGGCGTAGCGACCTGGCCGGATTCAACCCCGAATCGAAGCAAGCATCAGTCACCAACTCACCACCGAGCTGGCACGGCTGCCGTTGCCCCCGCGCACCGCCTGAATCGGCGGAGCTCGCAGTGTGCGATGTCCCCGGCCGCCGCCGAGTCCATGTTTTCCATCTCCTCCCTTCCTCTCTCAGTCGATGCGAGCAGGGCAGTCGAGGCGGTATGAGCACCAAGGCCGGCCGTTTCGGGGCGCTCGGCGTGCCGCGGCGGCGACGTTTTTCAGGAACCCCCAAGAACGGCGATGCGAATATTTTCAATAAACCTCCTAAACCGAGTCGCGATTAATTGTCACGATCCAAATATTTTACGAATCACCCCCTAAACTGGATCACGATTAATGGTCGCGATCCAAATGTTTACAATAAGAACCCTTATTCGATCCTTGTTATTCAAAGGAGTCCCTCCGCGCTTCAATCTAATTTTCTCGCCGGCGAACGCCGCCTCGTCGTCGCGAATGCCTCCTTCGGATCTCCCGCCCCTTAGTTGGATTTCTCCTCCTGCTCCGTCCATCGCCAGCCTTCCTCGTCGCCGTCGCGGCGCGACGCCTCCGCACCGGCCGGGGTTCGCCGGCGCCGTACGTCCTCGAAGCTGCGGCAGAGTGGGCCACGGTAAGGATGCTGACTGCGCTGGTGATAGAGAGGGCGTTTACCTCGGAAACGGCGCCGGCAGCCTGTGTGGCCTGCGCAATGCTTCACGGCGTTTTCCCCGTCGCCAGTCCTGCCCGTCGCGGCTCATTCCTGGTCTCCTGCTTTGCAGCCTCTGCCCTGCTCTGCTCGGATGCGTTGTTCAATTCTGGCAGTCAGGCTTGAGGTACGCATGTTTGTTGTAATCTAGAATGTGTCCTGATTTGCAACAAAGTTAGAAAAAATGTTGTACTTCTTTCCTCATGGTTACAGCTGTTGAAGTTCTTGGGTACCACTATGTGATGCATGCCATGTTTAATTCAGCAATTACATAGTGTCATCTATGTCATTTAACTCAAAGTTGATGATATGGAATTGTGCACGTTTATCTCTGGAACTTTCACAGCAACTTGCTGTATCCTTGGAGTGCCTGTTGCAGGTTTGAGTTACTTGCACTCCAAGTAGCAAATATTTTCAGAATTTGAAGCGGTCTAAAGTGCAGTCAACTGGTGGCTTCTATTCATGGCTTATTACATATGCATTAGTCTGCGTGTCAACATTCTTTTATTTTTTTATTTAAAAAACATATCGTGTCGATAAACTCTGAATTTGAAAGATTGGTTGAAGGGAAGCTTCTTGGATACTGCCCTGGTCTTTGTCCATATCGTTGCCGGCAACCTCTCAGGGATATGTGTGGGTATATATATCAGCACTGGAGCACCCTCTGCTTCAACCCGCTCATTTGTTCAGCAGTTTCAGAGTTGTTCGGTTCTAATTTGCTCTGCTGTAAATAGTAAGTGGCGAAATGGAGGTACAGGAAGGGAGAAAAGGGATACCATCTTTGCTCTCCTCCCAGGGCGAGTGCATTGCATCCAACATCACACAGGTGGTTATATCTAAACTTGATTCTTGTTCATTCTTCCTTGGGAGTATACATGGGATAGCTGGCACTGCTGCCAAGTTTTGATGTTTTCTGCTGTTGCATTTTGTTTTGAGTAAATTTTCTACCTTTCAGCTTATTGGTTGGACGCCACTTATCGAGCTGAAAAATATTGCCAAGAATGATGGAATAAATGCTAGGCTGATTGGGAAGATTGAGCCGTTCCAGCCCCTATCCTCTGTCAAAGATCGAAGTGCTCTCAGGTGATTGTTCTTGATAATGTTTCGACATAACGGATGGTTCAAAGGGTAATCAAGATACAAGAGCCATGTCAGCATGTCATGTGTCTGTCTTCTCTTGTCTGATGGCTACAACATGCGGTTTTTTATTCAAGCAAGAATTGTTTTTTGTATAATTTAATTGCCAGAAACTGTTTCATCTCATGAATATGTAAAAAGTCTTGTTTTCACACTGCACATTATGTAACACACACCAGGTTGTGAGTATGCACAACACGGCGAATCAAATTGTTATTTCATTCCCTAACATTTTGCGGATTCTATATTTGCAGATTGATCGAAGATGCAGAGGAGAAAGCCCTGATCTCACCTGGCATCACAACACTAGTGGCTGTCACGAGCGGCAATCTCGGCATCGGTGTGGCATTTGTTGCTGCTCAGAAAGGCTACAAGTTTATTGCTGTCATGCCGGCTAAAGTTGGAATAGATAAGCAGATACTGTTGAGATACTTGGGCGTTGAAGTGATATTAGTTGGTAAGAGGCCAAGGTCCATGTCCAAAATGCCTATTGAGCAACTCTCACTAGGGAACCTTCTTGTCTCTTGCAGATGCCTCTCTTCATGGATTCAAGGGGCTACTTGATAGGGTAGAACTGCTTAAGGAGGAAATGGAACATATTTATGTTGTTGACCAGTTCACTAATCCAGCAAATCCTGATGCACACTTCAGATGGACAGGTAACATGATTTATTCGAAGTAAATTATATGTGGTATGGGTAGATGCTATTAATTGTATCTTTGATTCTTCTTGGAACCATGCTATTGTAGTACTTTGATCAGTAGCGTCAAATGCACCTTATGAGTTGCAGGGGAGCTTTGCAACCTAAATGTTGAAATTACTTAAGGAATGTGATTCCTGTCTATTTCACTTAGTCAAGTAGTGCTGAAATTTTTATGAAGACACATCCATGAAAGTGTCTGAACCAAGTACTGCCGAATCTTCACTAGTAAATTACTCTGTCCCTAAAATCGTTTTATGAGACTGGAATTTGTCAATAGGACCTGAGATATGGAAGGATACAGAAGCCAAAGTGGATATATTTGTCGCTGCGTCAGGTTCTGGAGGCACCTTGACAGGCACAGGAAGGTTTCTCAAAATGAAGAATCCATCTGTAAAGTTAATCTGTGTTGAACCAGCTGAAAATGCGGTTATTTCAGGTGAGACATCTGGCCTCTACTGATGTTAATACCACTCCCCTGCATAAAAAGATAAATCAAATGGCAGATGCCGAACATTTTTTTTATCTGAAGAAATACTGTTGTTCATTAGTCCTTACTTTTCCTTGAGTTTATTTGTGTATTGTCGTTTGTAGGGGGCGAGCCAGCATACCATAACATACAAGGTATAGGCCCAGGTTTTGTTCCAGAAACGCTGGACACATCACAGATAGATGAAATAATAACAGTGACCACTCAAGAAGCTATGGACATGGCTAGAAGGTTGGCAAGGGAGGAAGGACTGCTCGTCGGCATATCTTCAGGGGCAAATGCAGCTGCTTGTTTAAAGGCAAGCTCTTAGGCCTTTTATTAATGCGAATTCTACAGTGATTTTTTACCTGCTTGTTCTGTGATCCTATGATTTGTGTTCTGCCTGATAGGTGGCAGCAAGAGAGGAGAACAAGGGCAAGATGATCGTGACGATGTTTCCCAGTGGCGGAGAGAGGTACCTGAACTCGGAACTCTTTGCCCAGGTGAAGGAGGAGTGTGTCAACATGAACAATGCGTTCTGAATGTTCTGCTCGAAGTTATGGCAGCGTGCCTTAGGAAGATGATACAAGTGTTACACGTGCCCTAGGAATAAATATGCAAATATTTCTTATTAAGTTGTTGTTCCCTATATGTACCATAGTTATCTTCATGCATATATACTAGAACTTTGACCAGAAATATACATAAATATATATATTGTTTCAAACTAAAAGAGTTACATATTACAATAGTCTATTTCACGTGACATAATTTTTGTGTTGTCAAGATTTATGGTTTTGTCGATAGTTGGTTAAAATTAAAAAAGTTTGACTTAGGACAAAATTAGATGGACACTATATTTCTAAACAGAGGCAGGTTGGTAGGTAGCCATGAATCCATGAGCACTATATACAACAAACGTTCCATCGGTCTCGGCTCGCACTCACTCTCAGTTTCACGAATATGGATAGCAACAGCAACCAAGTGTGGTACTAGCTTTTAGTGTATTTCTGGTAACGCTATATTGTACGCTGCGCTGCATTATTGATTGTTGAGAGCATCGCAGCAGCGTGCAGAGGCGCCCGTGACTAAGGTAGAGAGACGTCTCATCATGTGCTTGCGTTGCATGCACGTGGTTCACTCAGCGCGGATGCACGGAAGCATCACGATATGATGATCCGTCAGTTTCGCAGCTTCGCTGATATCTCGCGCATCTCCATAGTTTTGCATTAGATATCAACCAACAATGTTTGCCGAACAATGCAATGCAAGGCTATAGCTAGATCGAATCCAAGGGACGCCCTAGCTGTTCACATCAAATTTGGAGATGCGAAAAAGGTATGTCTCTGATGTGGCCTGAGACGCGTCTCCAACAAAGGATTCTGGCCACGAAGCAACCTTTTTTACTTTTTGAAAGAACCGAAACAACCTTCTCAGGTAGCTAAAACTCTACTTCCTACTGGTAGGTGGTAGCCAGCAGCTTCTTGCAAGCGCTTCTGATTCGTGGTGGATCGACACAGTCTCAATAAAAGCACTATCGTACGTGGAAGACAACACAAATGAACGAAGTTAAATTAAGAGAGTTGATAAAGACTGAATCCTAGTTCGAATAACCAAGCACCAAACCTCGCCACATATGTAGCCTCAGGCAGGTAGCATATGCACCGCATCATGCGTCTGATTCAGCACTCACCAAGTGACATCGATCACATGCAACCCGGCTGTACCGCCCACAGAGATGAGACACTTTGACCAGCCGGCCACGTTAATACCTTAGCCGAAAACGGAGTGCTCAGCGCGTCAGGGTCAGAGGCCCCCCTTCCTAGTTTGGCAAAAGGAACAGCTAGAGCAGTAACATTACTAATTCTTTCTTTTGATGCATGCGAGTACCCCTCTTTCCTTTTTGTTTTTTTGAATGAATTCCCTCTTTCCTTTTGATCTTGTTGCTTTGTTTTCAGCACTTTGAACCGTAGCGGCTAGCTAGCTTTTCTTTACGTTGCATGTATGTAATTCACACGATGGTATATACTTTGACATGAACCAATGAACTCTACACACGACAGCATCTGATGTTTAATTTGCAGTGCTCTCCAAGTCTCTCTGTACGTATCCGATCACATGCAGTGCGCCGTGCATCAAGAATGAATCTAACAGTTCGTTTCCAACACTGTTATCACATTTACTGAAGAATACGGATTCCTGCCCCAGGCAACTAGCACTTGTAGATACAGTCCCTAGTCTGAACGAACGGATCGGAGGACAACAAACCAAAGATGGAGCAGAGATAGTTAATTACTGTCCCTAGCCGGTTCATTAGAGCTCATGCGAACGAAGTTTCATGAAAGCATGCCCTAGCTTGTGTCCTGCACATGGATGAGCTGATCCGTACATGCATGCAGCCATGCAATGGTCGCTACATGTGCAGGGCAGGGCAGGGCAGGGCACTAGCTGCATGAATTGCCCTTTGACAAGAATGGAGCTGGGGCTCACAATTAAAAAGCACTGCATGCGTGGTTCAGCTCTACCCTTCTCGGATAAATCTCTGCCCTTAGGTACGTATGCACACATGTTGACAATTAATAAGAAAGTAATGATCTTATTCATTGTTGCAGTCATGTTATAGTTTCCTCAGAATGAAAATTCTGGAATGATCGACTAAATGTTCATCGGACTGCATTACTAGAATCGTATTCTTTTTATCTACAGTCACAGCACGAGATATATATCAAATGTCCCAATAATTATTTGCTGTATATGTCGGTTCTCGGTCATGCCATATATAACAAGAGACACCATGCTCATGCATCCAATAATTAAACTGCAAGGTGTTATAGTTTCGTCAAGCCAGACTATATATAGCCAGGCACAGTCATCATTCATTAATTTTTTTGAGGAAACACAGTCATCATTAATTCATGAAGACTACTGATCATGTTCATGTATAATCTAGCTGCTAGGTGGAACGCATCAAAAACACTACTACATAGTAGCCAGGCACAGTCATCAATCAGAAACTAGAATCCAGTCCACACATGCATGGTATGGTAATAATAGATATATCATTACAAAGATAATTAATCAGCTTGATTATAGAGTCGATTGATAAAATAGCTAACAAAGCCAAGGCGACCCACTATAACAGTACGCAGATCGAACCATCACACAGTCACACCATACTAGCAGAGGAACACTCGTCACCTCAATGAGACAGCATATTGCATGGCTAATTAACCAAGCAGTACGTGCTAATTAAGTACGATATATGATTATAGATACGGATCAGGCAGGCTTCCTAGACTGAGAAGCTTTCTAGCTAGGTACTGATCGATCGATCGATCACGCTTGCTTACCTCCGTCGCCATCATCTCTTCCTCCCTGGATGAGGAGGAAGAAGAGGAGCAGGTCGGCGATGGCGGAGAAGCAGACGCAGACGATGATGCCCCAGTCTCCCGGGTAGGCGGCGAGGAGGAGCCACTGGATCCTGCCGTACATGCAGTGGCTGACGGTGGTGGCGGCGAGCGCGGCGTAGGAGAGGGCCCGGCAGCGGCGGCGCCGGCCGGTGAGCAGCAGCGCCGGCACCGCGGCGGCTGCCTGGAGCACGCTGCAGCACAGGAGTCCGTAGAGGATGGCGCCTATCTCGTGGGCAGCCGCACACGTCAGCTCGTAGCACGTCTTGGACTCGGAGCACTGCAGCACGTACGTACGACGGAGAGAGAGTATATTAGATCTAATTATCGCGAATCAAGAAAGAGTTTAGCTTAGCAAGGCCGGCAATTTCTTACCTGCTGGTGGCTTGGGGGTAGAAAGATGTTGTAGGCGCTTAAGCCGCCGAGGAAGCAGGCGGAGATGAGCGCCCACAGGTTGGCACCCAGGACTGCCAGGAATGACACGAAACGTAGCTTCTTCTCGAGGTCTGCTATCTCCTCCTTGTTCTTCTTGATGTCCGCCATCCGAGCCAGAAGCAGAGAAATCTCCTCCTCATTGTTCTTGATGGCTTCCAGCAACAGCTTGCTGTCCGGAGCAGACACCAGCAGGGGCTTCGTCTTCAGGTTGCCCTCGTCCATGGCGGATCCAACCGAGCAAGCTGGCTGGCTCAAATGAAACAAAAAACTGTTTTAGTCTCTCATCTTCAAGTTGGTACTAGTTTCGATCTGCTATGACGCCAAAAAAACTCGAGAAATGATGTACTTGTTCTTATCAACATGTATGAGCTGATTAACAAAACTTGATTTCTAGCTACAAACGAAACAAAAAGCTGCTTTAGTTTAGTTTCTACAACACAAAACAGGGATCGCGCGTACCACTAATTATTTTCATCAACTAGCTAGTCTTCGATCAGCTAGCTATTTAAAGAGGAAGCATCCTCCAATCCAACTAACTTTATGACGGAGATTAACAAAGAAATGATGTACTTGTTCTTATATCAACATGTATGTGCTGATTAACAAAGTTTAGTTTCTACAAACGAAACAAAAATTAAAGGTGCTTTAGTTTAGTTTCTACAACACGAAACAGGGGTCCTACAACTAAATAATTTCATCAGCTAGATATTTAGAAGAGGGCGCATCCTCCAATCCAACAAACTTTACGACGGATTTTGAGTTACTTGGACAACTTGGGGGATGATAAGGAAGGATGCTACAGAAGAGACTAGAAGCGAACTCACCGGCGGGACGATGCGCTGCGCGACGGACGGACGGACGGACGGAGTGGCAGGTGAGGCAGCAGCTCGAACGGCCGGCGAGTCGATCGAAGGCAGCAGCTAGTGATGAGTGATGGGCGAGTTCAAGTGAGAGGAGAGGGGGCGAGATATAAAGAGCCAGCAAGATAGCGCGTCCTGACCTGACTTGCATCACCATCCATGGATCGACACGTGGGTACAGAAGAAATATCTAAAGCTAAGAATCCGTGTGATGTGATGTCACCTGCCGTCGCCTCTTTTCCGTCATCTCCAAATGTGCAATCGAGCGCCGGCCACTTGCATTGTGATTTGTGAACAGCACTTTCTTTGTGATCGAACTCCATGCATCGATGCACGGTGACATGTGTGCAAAGTCTCTACACGTACATTTGATCATAATGCATGATGACTCGTTTTGTAGTGTGCTCTTTTCAGAATTCAGACGCCAGAGCTGGCTCCACATATCACAGGACCTGTCGATCGACTCCTTAGGAAAGCATTTTTACATATCAACCGTGTTAGTGGCCGGGTAACTAAAAAAGCGCATTTTTTAAAACGCTTACTTGATGTAACTGAATTTTGAGAAAACATGGGAGTATTATATATGTATATACTACTAGTGATAGTGATCTTTAACTACCGGGGAAACGCATACCTGTTTGGGCAAAACACCGTCATAGTGATCTTTAACTACCGGGGACGGCCTAGCTATCCTATATATCCTACCTTTATCACCACACCGATCAATCTCTTCATTACTGATCCATCAGAATGAATGATGCCTATCTAAGAGAGATGATCCATCAGAATGATTCAACTACCACATCTACACATCTTTATTCTGATCAGCCAAGAAACGCATACGGAATGCGCTTTGATAGCTACAAGTCCATCATGAATACACACATGTTGATTAGAATAGATGAAAAGGTGCAGAGGGGTAACATACTGGCCAACCATGCACTGTGTACGATGTGCTTACAAGCCTAAAGTAACAAATTGAAACTAGAGGGAGTAATTTGATAAGGTCGCATACACGCATCAAGCAAATGCTGCTATGTATGTAAAATACTCAAGTACGATAAGGTCTAGATCGCCAATCTATATATCTCAGATCGGGCACAATAATCTGGCACACGTACTAAATACACTTTATAGCAGTTAATTTGATGGAGGTCATCACAGGATCGGCGTAGGACGTAGTACTAGATAGTTCCACAGGTAAGGCATATGCAAAGGCACTAATAATTGTACTACTAGATAGTTCCACAGAATCCTGCGATATAGTCGGTCCATCACACTAGGCACCAGCTACTTACTATTCAAGAGGTCATGATCCATCACTCGGTACCTCCTAACCTTGCTCATGATGAGCGCAATAAGCTAATAGCTAAGGTAAAGCACTAATTAATTATCTGAATGCATGGAGACGAGGTCCCAGCAGCAGAGGTACGGTTGGATCAGAACACCAGAGACAGACGACCGATCGACGTTGCTACTCCGTTCCTCCGATGAGGAGGGAGAGGATGCTGATCAGGTCGCCGGCGACGAAGACGACGGTGCCCCCGCCACCGAGGATTCTGAAGAAGATGTCTTCCGGGTTGGCGGCGATGAAGACGAGGACGCTCCTGGACTGCATGTAGTGGGCGGCGGCGGCAGAGACGAGCGCGACGAAGGCGAGGAACCAGCGGCTTCTGGCGCGGCGGCGCGGAAGGAGCAGCCCCACCGTGGCGGCGGCCGCCTGTGGCACGGTGAGCAACAGGTACCCTTCCCCGAAGGATTCCACCTCAACGCCCTGAGCCGGCGTCAGGGTTGGGCACTGCATCATCCACCACCTCTGCACCATAGCATACAACATCATGCAATCACATAGTAGTGAATTTGTAAACACTATCGTTCTATCAGGCCAGGAATTTAATTATTAACTAGCTACTGAATTCCAGCAAGCATCGACCAGCTGATTGATTACCGGGCTCTCGCTGCAGGGGATGGGGATGTTGGAAAACACTATGGCAGCAGTGATGGCCACGGTCACGGCCACGCAGCCGGCGGCGAGGAGCGCCCACCCCAAGACTCCCTGGACTGACAGCAGCGGCAGCTGAAACCGAGGCTTGTTCTTCTTGAACGACTTGACCGGCAACTGGAACGGAGCCCACTTGAAGACATCCTCCACCGACAGCAACGGGAACCGAGCCTTCTTCTTCATCTTCTTCTTGTCGTCCATGGACGACGTCGTCACCAGCAACGGAGCTGGAACCTCGATGATGATCTTCTCGTCCATGGTCCCGGACTGCTGCTGCGATCAATTTAATTAGGGAACCGTTCGTGTTTTTGATGATGAAACTCATCAGATCATCCATGCATGCACCACTAAATCTAGCTAGCTAGTTCAACCAAACTACTATCTATCTTTGATCGAATTCATGTAACTGGGGAGGAAGAATTATAAAATTAGGGATTGATGGAATAAAGCAAAGGAATTACCGGCTGCTTGATCGGAGCCGCGCGTGCTTCTCCTCTCGGACGGATCTGTGCTTGGAGTTTGCCTGCCTGCCTGCCTGCTGGTCTACTACTGCTGTCACTTGAATTTGATACCGCGTGGAGCTGCCTGCAGTGTGGCTTGCTGTTGCTGATAAGCAGATCGATCCATGGAGCAACGCCAGAGAGCATGTGGCCCCACAACCCACCACGCGTCGACCGATCTATCGCTCATGGGCATACATACGACGTGTCGATCTCTAGATGGATGCAGCTTGGTTATTTCTCATATCTTGCTTCGGTTAATCACATCTAGACAAGTCCTAGCCATGCTCCACCAACTAGCTAGCTATCAATCAGTAAAAGAAAAGAGAGATGCAAAGCAGGTAGCTGCATGCTGTGATGTTCCATTGCAAAAACTTGGAGCTGACGAGCTTGCCATTTGCGGCTAAGGTGCCAGCCCGTCAGGCGTCAGCCGCGTCACATCTCAGGAAAGCCATTGATGGAGCTCTGCTCACCACTCCATCTCCTCATGTACGTACTCCATAGCGGATGGAGACGCATCATCCATGCATGTGGCCGTCCATCTTGACGCGGCGTGCCCGTCACACAAGACTAGTAATGTGTCCATTGTTGCCTAGTATATCTCTAGCAATGGTTGGTTCTGACGCAGCTACTAATTAACTAGCTGGTAATTAATGGTATCCCCGCGGTGGCGAGGTAGGCTGGCGACCTCGACGAAGCAGCTAGCAGAGTGAGGCGGTGGTCTTTGATGTCATCAGCAGCACTGCGCGCCTCGAGACTCTAGAGAGCACAAATATGCTCGCCGTCGATGACATGTATATGCGAGTGTGTATGCATGGTTCCCTGTCACGGAGAGCTCGATCGACAGATGCCGCTAATCTTGCATTCTTGCTTGGTTTGGTTGCAGACGTTAATTACCTCGCCTTTAGCTCATCCACCCATCAATGCCTGGCGATATAAGAAAAAGAGATGCAACGAATGCAAAGCAAATCACAACTTGGAACGAGGCGCCGGACGGGTTGATCCATCAGCAGCTTGCCGTTTCCGGCTAAGGTGTGCTCTGCTGCTGGCCACGGTCCGCCAGCCGGTCAGATGTCACATTCAGTCCTGACCGATACTTTGAACGGAGCATGTGATCCATCTTGCAATATTGACTCGTCACATGATCAGTACAGGACTACTAATGCCCATTGCATTGTTGGTTCGCATCGCATTCGCATGCATGCAGCTGATTCAACCTCAGCCGGTCAGAACAGAACGTGGTGAGCTCAGATAGATCGACACCACTTTCTATTACTCTAGCAGTACACAACTAATAAATTAAATCCACAACTAGTAATCGAAAACAATTACTATTCTGTTTCAAACAACTAGAGTATTTGAGATCATCTTGTCTTGCGCTCGTCTAAACATGAGTAGGTTGTTGATTATAAGCTCTTACATACATGCATGTCAAATTTTCTCTTTTCTTTAAAGTAAAAAAGAATCATGGACAGCATCAAATAAATAAGCTGCTGGACTGTAAATATGCAGCTGATCATACAAGCATAATGGAAGTTCGACCCAGCTGCCAGCTAGATGGTCAATCAGATCAAGATCAAGATGTACTACTAGCAACCATCATCATCAGTACTGCCGTACTTCCATTCACGCGAAAAGTGATTCTGGAGGAGAGAAACATGTGCTAGATGTGAAAGTGCATTAGAGCAGGAATGACTGCAGGGCAAGAGTGGTATGAACGTACGCACCTCGCTGCTGGATGTTACAGCGGTGTTATAGTTCATGGCAACAGCCCAATAACTCAATATAAATTCATCCGAAGAACGCTTTAGATATCAATGTCGCGCGATTGCTAAAGCTACAACCATGTCTTGTTCAAGCAGCCATGCGTTTCTGGAGTTGCTTTCGATGTAAGTGGCCGTCTTGAGATGTTGGAGCAAAACAAAGAAGCCTGATGTGTCCGCAAGAGCTGGGAAGAGCACATCACGTCAGAGCCAGAGATCGATGACACGACGTGCCGCGTTTCGAACGGACCGGAAGCCGAACCAGCAAGTGACCGCCTACTTCACGGACAGCAGCGGCAGATGCAAGACAAAGGTTAGTACTAACTACGCAGTGTAAATTCAACGGCGATCACGCATGGTGCTGTGACTGATGTTCTGTCTGTCTGTCTGTAACAGGTTACAGAAAGATAGGAGAGCAAAGCCAGACTATCGTGGTTCGATGATGGGTACTAACCCAGTCTTGTGTCTTCAATTGAACATCTGTTGTTGGAAGTCCGCAAACTCTCAGGAGGTGGCGATGGAGGAGACGAGATCGTCGGATTGTTGGGTATAGTTTTGTGTCGGGGGTGAGTTAGAGTTTATTTTAGTCGGCTATAAGGTTACTTACAGCCCTGGTGGTTTTTTATCTTGTTTTTGTAATTGAGCTAGAGGCCGACTTCTACTGTGTGCTTCCTTCTTCTTTATTGCAAAGACGAGATGTACGAGAAAAAAAAGTCTTTCTTTTGCTCATTTTTTTAGAGAACGAAAAAATCGTTACAGCCCCCTTCTTTCCCTCTCTCATGAAATGGAAAAAGAACTTGTCTGTTTGTATTCAAGCAGAAATATGAAATGCAGGGATGTGATTCACTAATCCATTGCTAACACGCGTGGACCTGTAGGGTACACCGCCATGTATTCACGCAGTATTCTTCGGTTGCACGCCCCTGCGCGTTATAGAATACAGGAGGGGAACACGCACCAGCAACTGGTTTATGTTCGAGTGTGTATCCTTTTCAGGGATGAGTATTAGCAAGAAAACAACCCAAATGCAGCCTTTAAGACCATGAAGAGGCAGACTGTTTTGCTTCCTTCACGCGGAAAGTGATTCAGAGAAGAAAACATGCACTCTAGAGTGGAATCAGCATTAACTGAGCAAAAAATGGATGATCCTCGTGAGTCTTGGTATAGTGTGGTGTTCCTGCTCGCAACAACTCCTGATATAAATTCTTCCAAAGATTGCTTCACCATATCATGCGAAAAAACGATTTTAGAGAAGAACAGCATGCGCACTAGAGCGAAACTGCAGTAACAAAGCAAAAAATGGATGAGCCCTCATGAGTCCTGACCAGTACAGTTTGGTGGTGTTCCGGCTCGCAACAGCTCCCAATATAAATTCTTGCAAAGATCGCTTCCCCATATGTCTGGTAATTGGTGAAGTTACTCTTATTCACGCCGTTAATTAGTTTCTAGAGTCCGATGTGCTACAATGAGTTTCACAACTAGTACATGGTCCTCGTGAGATGCTGGAGCAAAACAAACAAGCCTAATATGTATCAGACAAGGAAGGGAAATCGGATTCTGACGATGGCGCTGTTGATAGACACAGGGCGGGTGTACGGAGGGAGAATAGTGGAGTAGGCGCGACGCAGTTCATGTCCTTTGCATATAGCACGCTGAGGGCTAACTTGAGTACCATCAAAAAAATTTTTTTTTTGCGAGGGATTTTTCTTCTTCTAACAATTAGCAGGGTACTATTCTTTCATTTGAGAAATAAAGGGACTAAAGGTTCTCAGATAGAGGTCATTACACAAAAACAGAAAACACCTCAAATTGAAAGTTTAAAATACATTCATGTGCACAAATCTAGCTTGTAACTTAAGCAACGGCTGCTTAGGTTATTTAGTGACATACTGTACTACATTTGATAGTATGGGGCCGATCGGCAGGCAGGTTAGGAGAGGCATCTGATGCAATGGACGGCAGATTGGGTGCCCCGCTGCCCCCCACCCCGCCGCCGCGACGCACACAGCTCCGAAGGAAGAGCAGCGATCGAGATACTAGATGATGGCGCAGACGTGGACCCTCTCACGCTCAGACGCCCTAACGCTGGCGCCCCTCCTGCACCGCATCTCTTCTTCCTTTTTCATGGCCTCTGGTGCGGGCGCGACGGCTTTTTCCACACACTGCTGCTGCACCCAATCCACCTGCTCGTCGTGCTTCCCGGTGTGTTCTCTTGTTCTGATGCTAAATTTTGCGCCTTTAGTTTCAACAGGCAACCTGTGTGTACAATGGCTTGTAGCCGTTCTGTTATTGTACAGGAGTTGATCCTGCTGTTGTAACCCTGCAATAGATCATGATGCACTGAAACCTGAATTTGAACTCACTAAGCAGGGGAAACCTTTTGTTAAAAAAAAAAGTTTGTTGTTGTTCTGTATCAAGTTTGGGTTTGTGAAGTCAAATGGGGAAATTCTTGTAGTCAATCACATATGACCCAAACCAGAGGAAAAGAAGGCAAAATAATATAGATCGATTTCAAGCTTAGATATATTACATCATGATTTCAATCTCTTGACTGATGATACCATCTTATTGGTATAGTGTTGAGATTGGCTTTTTATTCTCTTTTGTGACAGATTTACTCATGAAGCGCGGAACGTAGCCAGCAGCATTGGAGCAAAAGGGAAGAAGCTGATGAAACCGGACAGAAGTATGCCTTCTGCCAACGATGCTCTGATTTCCCTGGGTACCAAGGATGTGATTTCTCCTTATCGCAATGACTGTCGTGCCCATGGCAAAGAAGACGTGAGGAGGGCAGGCGTTAATATTCATGGTGATAAAGATGCTCGTAGAAAAACCTTGGATGTTTCAGATGGCAAACATAATACAAGGGGGGAAACTGTAGGCGTAACCGGTTGTGAACTGAGCAGTGATGCCAAAGAGAGCTGGGGTTCAGTGACAAATTGTTACTCGATTGACGATGTGCCCCTTATGGATACAGTTCCAAATAGCAGCCACTGTGATGGTTCCATATAGCAAAGGGACTCACGGTGCAACTGGCAAAGGTCTTTGGTTGGGGAGCTCCCGCCCAGGGTTCAATTCTTGGGTACTGCACAATTAGTGGAAAAATTAGAAAAATCCCTCGTCTGTCCCACAACCAAAGCACAGGTCTAAGGTCCGGCCCGGGTCGTCTCACATGGGCTACGGTGCCGCTTGTAAGGGTGGGGCAGGGGTTCTGTTGGTGGTTTCTAAGTACCTCTTTTATATGCCCAAAACCACCAACATCGTACCATATTCCTCCATATTCTCATCATAATTATGTGTTTTACCTCTAACCTTGATGAATTCCACATGTAGTGTCGTTTTAGTGCTATATTGCAGAAACAGGTGAAAAGACGACAAAATGGCTCTTATATGAGAAGTATCGAAATGAAGCCCGACTCGCCATGCAAGGAGGGCTTCCCACTAGCCCATGGCACCTACAAGACACCTCTGGACGTCCATGGAACTCAACATGCAAGCCCAAGGTCGTGGCCCAATGCCTAAGGATTTCTAGAAGGTTTATCCGGAAGGAAAGATCAATTCGCGCAGTCCAGAAACAGCACTGTATTGTCACGCGGATTTCGAGTTCAAGACGTGCTCTAATGGGAATCTAATGTAAAGGAAAGTTGTAGATCTCGTCGAGAGCTTTCCGGAACACATATGGATTGTCCCGTTTGGATTCTGGAGCTAGGAGATATGGGCCCCGCAAGGAAACCTGCGCAGAGGAGACAGATATTTTGGCATCGCATATTTGGGAACCAAGACGGCCGAATCTGGAGATCCAATGAATACCAAAGTTGTAGATCTTTTCGAGGGATACGAGATAGAGTCCAAGTTTGCCTCATTTGGACTCCGGACGTGGAAGTTATGGTTCGTGAAAGGCGGAGCTGCGAAAAGGAAAATCAAGTCCGAATTGGAAACGACTCGTGCCGATCGGCACGACTTGGGTGCCGACCGGCACCGACCCAGAATTGCTTCCTTTCGCCTCCAAACGCCTCCCCACTGTATATATAACCCATAGGACGCCCTAGGGTTAGAGAGCGGCCGCCAGAGGGACAACACAGCTAGTAAGTTTAGAGCCACCGGGGCTTTGCCCCGTTCTTCATGTTCTCTAGTTGCTAGATCAAGAACCACTGGTGTTGAAGAGGTGATCCATCAAGGTAGGCCGACTAGATGGTGATGTATCTTGCACTATGTATTATCGAAGTATGGTTGAATATGTGGATGAATGGTTTTGATTATTGATTGCCTGGATTTTATGGTCTTTACATATGCTTGTTCCTACGCTTAGTGACGACTAAGTATTAGATGTTATCTTAATTGTGGTGGCAATAAGAGGTGAGGGATTCAATCTCTCACTATCTCCATTGTGGTTAAGGTAGTATCGGGATCTTGTAATGCGCCATAATTGCACGTTGTCTCTGTACCTCAACAGCCGCTAATGCATACGCGATGATCCTTGAGATGAGGTGTAGAGTAGGAAGAGGCTACCGATTACGGCGATTGGTCGTGACAGGGCTCAACGGAAAGGGGTCTTGACCTATCGATCTTCGGTTATCAATAATTAAGTAATTCTGTTCATGATGCTATTTAACTAAGCTTTTGGTTACGATCTCAACTAGCAGACTTGGCTAACTTACCCCGTGATCTAATCAGGTTCCTTAGGCCATTCGAGCAATTTTCGGACAATTTGGCTCTTGTGCCGATCGGCACACCAGTTGTGCCGACCGGCACATCCCTCGACTTTCACCTTTTTCATGCTCTCGTATATGCAATAAGTGCTTCATGCTAGGATTGATTTGTTAGACGACGTAGAAGACCTTACGGTTCTCTTGCTGATCCCTGTGGATTCGATATAAACCTTGGAATACTCTGAGGGAAAAAGTTACAATGTACACCGTCCACTTGCGGTATATAAATGGGTGCGTATAAACGACCAACAGGTTCGGAGTTTTCTAGATCTGTGTGAGAGGATCTTCTCCTCCCCAATAGAAAGCCCGGGCCGTCATACCCCCGCAGGTCTAGTTTTTTTTTTTTTTTTTTTTGTGATGGTTCCATATACAAGGGCACAGATACTTGGAAAAGAATCTACCGAATCGCAGACCGTAATGAGAGTAAGTGATAAATATCTCTTTTCCTACTTTTATTCGCAGTTAGGACATGTCCACTATAGGGTCAACTCATACGTTCTGCCTTTAAATCTCGAGGATAATTTTGATTCACTTTGTTTACCTTTGCTGGTTGATGCCATATACAGAAAAGGGAATCTCTTGTCTTTGTGTTGTTAAACGTCTCCCCCAACCCACCCACACACAAACACATGAATCGTTGCTTGTTGCCCATAGCTCACCTCACTCGATCGTAGGAAAATAGACTTTAGGTTGTTGTTCACTAGGCACTGACTCCTATTTCTATAGGTTTCTGATTGTCGACATAACTTCCTAAACCATTGTACAGTTCTCCCCCCACCGCAAAGGTTTGAAGCAAAATGGGCACTTTACAATGAAGGTAAACAAAGCAGAGCAACATACCGGAAAAAAGTGCCCGTGCATTACGAACCATTTTGTACAGAGATGCACCAGTTCGCACCATTGCAATATTAGATCCTTTTCATATCACATTGTAGCGGCTAATTTTGAAAACTTTTGAGATGATAGATGGCATCATGCCTGTCGAACAGAACATGTGCACACATTCTTTTAGGTTCGTACTTTTGCATCATAAGTGTTTAACGTGTTTGGATGCTCCCATCCCAACCGATGCAGAAAAGTCATGGACAATTGCAAGAATATTTTGTAACATAGGTTATGATGTTATATACCATTTTTAATAAAAAATAAGATAAAGGAGGGCTTCAAGAAAGTGATACTAAAGAAGACAAAATTTATTATGTGGTGATTTATCTAAGTAATTCTTCTGGTTTACTCCCTCCGTTCTTGAATTGTTGCCATTAGGACAATAAGTTTAGTTCATTTTTGAAGTGGAATTGTTGTCCTAATGACAGCAATTTAAAATTTTAAAACAGAGGGAGTAAATAGTTAAGGAAGTTATGTAATACTTTTGTGGAGTAAAAGACATTTTCCTTTCTGAGCTGATGTATTATTACTCACTTTTCTTACAATCACGTTTTAACTGCTATTGCAAACCACTCCAATCCCTTACTTGACACCGTGGATTCCACATGTCATCGACTCATCGATGGCAGATAAGGTATTACAGAATTGTTCACTGGCAATTTCTTCTTATACTTTCAGCTATCTTGTATGGAAAACTTTTTCAAGGAAGCAAAAGTTCATTGAAAGAGAGTAGTTTCCTAATGTTGAGAAGGAAATTTTTTTAATAGGACCATGAAATTCTCAAGTGGCATTGTTTATTTATTGTATCAAGTTCCAATTTCATCAAAAACTGAGCTTGTATTTTTTTTTTCCTTTTAATTGAAGCTCGGTTGGAGGCAATGATGTTATCAAAACCCAAAAATTGCAGCATCAACAATGGAAAATGCATGTCGCATACAACTCGTCACATGTTGCAATTTTTCTCATTAAAGTTGTCTAAGATTCCTGTGGGTTGTGGCTCAGTAGAGTTGTACGGATACATAGCTGTGCGGGATAATCTGGATCCATTGCTGAATTACATCATCAACTTTAGCAGAGATCATCCTGTAATCGTTGAGCAGGTAGACATCCATCTTTATGTGCAACTATTCAAATTCCTTCATTCATTTCACAGTATATATGTCCAATCTAATCACATGAAAATACCAGATGAGATTCGGACCATACGTATTCTTGATGGCATGTTTCAACCATTTAAACTGTTTTTTCACCTTTGAAGTTGGGATAAAGTGTGATGTCATATTAATTTTGTTCTTGAAATATTAAGCTGTAGGCTCAGTGCACACATTTTATTTTCCTGATAATTGGAAACAACATTAGTTTACAGCTGTTGTATTGTAGTCTAGATCCCACGTAATATTTGGGTATAGCTGCAAAACGATACTGCACAATATGGCCAAAAGTATAGCAAGGTAATACTTCACACTGTATAAGCAACTACTATACCAAGTCTCATATTGTGAAATGGTGATTAACTATGAAAACAGATCCAATGAAATCAGGTGCTTAGTGCACCACTCAGTCGATTTTCTTTTGTTTATAGGCATATGGTCCGTGGGTTCTGGTGGGGAATTAGGAGCGTCGGTGCATAATTTTCCCTATCTGAAAACGTTATGCACCATATAGTCATTCAGTTTGATACGTGACAAAGGTCTTGCTCATTATTACATTTCTAGCGTTAGATAATATTCCTACTTTATCGACGTGCTACAAAATGATAATAATTTTGTAGGGTTCTCTTCTTAAAATGACTGGCCCCAAGCGAGGGATTGAATTGGTGGACACTCTTCTCATTGAATATGACATGAAAATCAAAATAGGTGAACAAGAAAAGGATGACCTTCAGCTGATCGATGGTGTATCAGTGGTAGACTACATGGAGACGTGGCATTGTAGTGCATTCACATGTCGTGTCCACGGTGATTGCGGAGCAATTGACACAACAGCAGCTTGTCTGAATACTGCAGTTGAGGCAACTGTAGAAGTTCTTGTATCTGAAGTTCGAGGCAGTTTCAATATGCTCCTTGATTGCTTTAGCAGTGGGTTAGATGAAGAAATCCGTCTCTTTGATGGTGCCGTTTTTGAGCCATGTGGCTTGAATAGGTCTGTGGTTGCTGTAGTGTTTGATGCTCAGGTGGATTTGAAGTTCAAGCTCAGCACAAACTCATCCGCCCCTGCTGAACATTGTTGTTCCTTCAAGTCGAACAAGCATGGACATGATACTCAAGAGATAAAGACTGATTTAGGGTTAATCGTAGTGAATGTGACTTGGTCGACTTTGCCTGGAGAGCTCAAGGTTTATATATAGAGTGTAGAGTCTGTAGAAAGTTTATCTTTCCATACTTTTGGTGCAAGAAAATTTGACTCAAACAATTTTATTAGCTTCAACTGTAGCACAACTTGTCTGTAATAAGTAGCCAAGAAGAGATTTACTAGTTATGAAATCTGGAGCTTTAGGCTTGTGGCGACAACCTAACACTTTACAGTGTAATAAATATATGTGTGGCAGCTTTGGGTTGTAATTTAACAAATTTCCATGATCGTACCATATAGTGTCATGCACCGCACATAACTACCTTGCCTGCTTCATTTATATCTTTTTTTTTTGTTGTTGTGATTCTTTTAATGATATTCGATGGTCGAAATTATTTTCGATGGCTGAAAATTGTTGCATGGACTAGAACTGAAAAAAATAATTAACAACAAAATAAATTATGGGCAAATGTTTCAATTGCGTCACCAAACATTAAGATTCCTTAAACAATTTTTGTCCAGATATGCTCCTTGCCCATGCTCCTGGGCGAAATGATTTTCGATGGCTGCAAATTGTCCGACGCACTGTGCAACAACGTAAATTTGTCCATACGTCACACATCAAACTGGACAAAAGTATGATCTCCATGAGACCGCAAGCACAAAGGCACTACTGATGATTTACTGAAGTAGGAGCTGGCAGAGGCGCGAGACATGGAGCTCGTTCGCAGAGGCAACATTCTGGGCGCTACGCCACAACAGGTGAGCTCGGGGCATCAAAGGGTCAAAGGCAGCGCAATGGAGCTCCGCGCATCAAGGCCGGGAGCGGCGGCTGAGAAAATCGAGCGGCAACAGGGTGAAAGCACAACGAGCATCAGTTTCATTTTGTCTTCGTGTGCCATAACTGCACGAACACACTGATCCATCCAAATTAAAATCAAACCAAATCGCAACTTGCATTGCGTCCCTCTCTTCTATGACACGACAGGGCTACAGGATCGGACCCAGGATATATAAGTTTTTGCACGTACTAATAACGACGCTAAACACTTCCGATAAACAGAAGTCATAAAGAGGCGCACATATGTCATATCCTGCTTTCTTCACACAAAAAGCGACTGTTCAAGCGACAAAAAGTATACAGGCAAAGCTGTACAAGCCTTGTAGATTGGCAGACGCAAAGGCAAATATAACCACACCCCAAGTAAAAATCAATCACATTAGCAGACAAAGATCATACAGGCTGTAGGAAATATTGGTCCATTGCACATCAATAGCATGAAGACTAACGAAGACCTATGACCCACGGGCTTTCGCAAAAAGTAGAATATTTTAGCTATAGCATCAACAAATAACTCTGTAGCAAAGTTAGACAATATAGATTTCTCATATAGCTTATATGAACAAAGCCTAACCATAAATCTCTACTGTTTCTCTCATCGCTCCTTTGGCTGGATTTCCAAGAGATCATTTTAGTTCTGTTTGGCATGGCTGTGGAGAGGCACGTCGCTTTCATGCCCTCGCATGGTTACAAAGCTTGAAGGCGGGACCACTTAAAATATGTCCAGTTGTTTGTAGAGAAGACCCCATGTTGAGTAGCTGAGAGGAGACTTGTTGGTCACCGGTCACGGTCAGCGAAGTACTCCCAAAAGAATTTGTTTGGATCACATTTGTTTAACAGCACTTTTCACAGGTATATTAGTTCCACTGGAGATGCAACTAAACTCTTCGCAGCTTGGCTGGATTTCTGAAAAACTATTTTCGATCTGTTTGGCATGGCTTTGATGCCCTCCCACGGCCGCAAAACTTCAAGGTGGGGGCCACTCAAAGAAAACAACAAGTTCTCTCCACTTTGTAGAGAAGAAATGCTGAGTAGCCGGGAGAAGACTCGCTGGTCAACCGTGTACGCCCAGAAGAATTGTTCAGTTCCCTTTTAGTTCTACTGGAGACTGCAACTCAACTCAACTCAACTAATTCCACAAGCACCCCCATTCCTCTCCGGGAAAAAGTCGACCAAAAAGATTCAACAGACATGCTTACCAGCTTCTGTGTTAGATTCCTTCTGTTCATTACATTACTGCTTTCTCTAGAGCCTAAATCATATGCCCAGTCCACAAACCAGTCTAATGATGAACACCAAATCCTCCTGCGGCTCAAGCAACAC
Source organism: Eragrostis nindensis (assembly GCA_012490785.1). Lineage (NCBI taxonomy): Eukaryota > Viridiplantae > Streptophyta > Magnoliopsida > Poales > Poaceae > Eragrostis > Eragrostis nindensis. The sequence goes on from JAAXCT010000877.1 coordinate 177,098, forward strand.
TGGGGGAGGAATTCACCGGCGCTCAGCAGATGGAACCTCACTTCTGCTGCTCACTGCAACTGGGGAGGAGTTTCATGCACAAAAGGTATGGTGACTGCCATCTCCTTACCAAACCAAATTTTAATGAAACCAATCCCTCCCATCCTTTGCTTCCTCAAGAACCTTACCCGCCTGGACCTTTCCTACAACAACTTCTCCACGCCGTTCCCTATCACACTTTACAATTGCTCCAACCTAAATTACCTAGATATTTCCAACAATTTCTTTGTTGGCAAGCTCCCAGATAACATAAATGCTTTACCAGCGCAGCTCGAGCATCTCAACCTATCAACTAATCGCTTCACAGGCAAAATTCCACCATCAATTGGGTGGCTCCCAAGACTCAAGTCATTGATCCTTGACACAAATATGTTTGATGGAAGTTACCCGGCAGAGGAAATCAGCAATCTTGCCAACCTCGAGATGCTCACATTAGCACAAAATCCGTTTGATCCAGCTCCAATTCCAGAGGAGTTTGGCAAGCTGACACATCTCACGTACCTGTGGCTGTCAGATATGAACATCACGGGTGAGATCCCCGAGAGCCTGTCAAACCTCTCGAACCTCAACCTGCTGGCCATGTCATCAAACTATCTGCAAGGCACAATTCCAGTGTGGATTTGGCAGCTGAAAAGGCTCAGGCAACTATATATTTTTGATAATTATTTCACAGGTGCAATTGCAACTAATGTCACAGCACTGAATTTAGTAGAGATAGATGTGTCTACAAACCAGTTGACAGGAAGAATACCAGACGACTTTGGTAAGCTTACCAGCCTCACCTTACTGTTTCTCTACAAGAACCAACTCCTTGGATCTATTCCACTGGGCATTGGGTTGCTGCCAAATCTTGCCGATATCCGGCTGTTCAGTAACAATCTCTCCGGTCCACTACCACCAGAGCTTGGGAAGCACTCTGCACTTGGCAACATTGAGGTCTCCAACAATAACCTCTCAGGCGAGCTGCCAGAGGGCCTTTGTTCCAACAAGAAGCTTTATGACATAGTTGTGTTTAATAACAGCTTTTCTGGAAAGCTTCCAGAATCGCTAGGTGGCTGCTATCAGTTGAAAATTTTAATGTTGTACAACAATTATTTCACTGGAGAGTTCCCCAAGAGCATCTGGTCGGTGGTGACAAATCAGCTCAGCACCGTTATGATCCAAAATAACAATTTCTCTGGCACATTCCCAAGCCAGCTACCATGGAACTTTACACGTCTTGACATCAACAACAACAAATTCTCTGGTCCCATTCCAACACTGGCAGGTAAAATGAAAGTATTCAATGCGGCAAACAACTTGCTTTCTGGTGAAATCCCCTGGGATCTGACAGGCATTTCACAGATAACAGATCTGGACCTTTCCAGAAATCAAATTACTGGCTCTATACCCATGACAATTGGAGTGCTGAATGGACTCAACGCACTTAATCTAAGTGGAAATCAGATATCTGGTAATATACCTGCGGCCTTTGGGTTTATGTCAGTGCTAACAATACTTGACCTTTCCTCGAATGCACTATCTGGAGAGATCCCAAAGGATTTTAATAAGTTGAAGTTGAACATCCTGAACCTCTCCAGGAACCAGCTGATAGGGGAAATTCCAAGATTCTTGCAAATTGAAGCATATGACCTCCGCTTCAATCCAGGTCTCTGTGTCTCATCAAATAGTTCCATCCATAATTTCTCAATGTGTAAGGCAAGAACACACTTCAACAATGATCTCTCAAGAAGGCTTATAGTCCTCTTTTCTGTCCTTGCTAGTATCATATTTTTGGTTTCAGCAGTTGGTGGTTTCTTGCTCTTAATAAGGAGGCAAAAGCATAAACAAGAAACCCTGCAATGGAAGCTGACCCCATTTCATGCATTGCATTTCACAGAGCACAATATTCTTTCTGGGCTCTGTGAGCAGAATTTGATCGGAAGTGGCAGGTCTGGTAAGGTGTATCGCGTTTATGTTGCAAATGGAACAGGTGCTGGCAGGATTGTGGCTGTCAAAAAGATATGGAAAATGCAGAATCTCAACGAGGATCTGGAAAAGGACTTCCTTGCCGAGATTCAGATATTGGGTGAGATCCGGCATACAAACATTGTCAAGCTGCTATGTTGCATCTCAAGCTCAGAGGCCAAGCTTCTTGTCTATGAGTACATGGAAAATGGCAGCCTGGACAGCTGGCTACACCAGAGGCAGAGAATTGGTGTGCCAGCGCCTTTGGATTGGGCATCGAGGTTGCAAATTGCCATCGACTCAGCAAGAGGTCTCTGCTACATGCACCATGGTTGCTCACCCGCTATAGTGCATCGAGATGTCAAGTCCGCTAACATCCTTCTAGACCCTGAGTTCAGAGCAAAGATAGCCGACTTTGGGCTTGCGCGGATTCTTCTTAAAGCTGGAGACCCAGAGTCAGTTTCTGCCGTAGGTGGAACTTTTGGCTACATGCCTCCAGATCTGAAATACAAATACAAACTGAAAGTTAGCATATAACAATAGATTCACATAAAATTTTAGCATGTACTAATGCGAGATTTATTTGTTTACAGAATACGGATATTGGCGGAAGGTAAATGAGAAAGTCGATGTCTACAGTTTCGGAGTGGTCTTGTTGGAGCTCATAACTGGGCGTGTGGCAAATGGCGGAGGTGCAGAATACAGCTTGGCACAATGGGCATGGCGAGAATATCAAGAGAATGGCTTGTCAATTGACCTTATCGATGAGGAGATTCAAGACCTAGGGCACAATGAAGATATAATGGCAGTGTTCACACTTGCTATTATTTGTACTGGGGAGCAACCTTCAATGCGACCGTCCATGAAGGATGTTCTTCATGCACTTCTCCGATTTGACCATAGACTCCGGGGAGGAATTCTACAGCATGCTGCCTCTGAAGAGGTGGCACTTCTTGAGTCCTAGAAAGGAGAGAGAAATGTTTCCAGAACATGGAGTATGATAATCATGAGGATTTGTTCATGCTGTGTATGAGATCCTGTCTTTCATTTGTTTCAACTAGTTGTGTATCGATAATATTGCACTGACTAGGTGTTACTATCATTTTTTTTTTTTGGACATAAAGCATGTGGAATGGATGCAATTCCAACATTCCAACACTGGCTATCCAACTTGTCGACTATGAAATCATATGGTCCTATGGGTTCTTTTAATTGGCGCCAGTATGTGCAACATTAGCTTCATAGCAAGGCTTTACAGTCATCGACTGGGAATGTGGGATGGTAGGATTGCCCATATTTTAATTGGCCGATAATATTCTCAAGAGCAAGGAAATCCTATAGACTATAGCCTACTCCAAGGTCCAAGCAAGTAACTTCTGAATGTGAAACACTTCGGAAAAAAAAGGTAGAAATTTTTTAATTCAGTAGTTCTGCTTTCAAGTGAACCAGCACTTCTCTTGCCCAGATCTAACTGCTCAAACACTACGATAAAAAAAAATAAGAAAAGGAACTGCTGAGGCACTATTGTTACTATATAAAATTCTTTTCTTTTGCCAGGACCCCAACATTTTAGCCGGTCTGAATTCAACGCTAATTTTAGGAAATAAAAAAGATGTCCCGATGAAACGCATCAATCGAAGTATGGAATCGAAACAATAGTGCCTGTATGTAGAAAACTATTCACGGCTGTTCCAACATTACAGCATACAAATGCGCTGTGACTTACTTGATGCCTGCCCCCGCAAAGGTTACGGAAGCGAGGAGCGAGAGGGGCCGCAAGGCGATACCGTGGTGGCGGTACATTGGGGAAGGAGGTCTGACTCCTTTATCCCCTCGGACTACGGTTCCTTGCGAATCCCGCAGTCGAGACGGTGAGGTCCGAGGCCGGGATCGCCGGCGACGGCGACGGCAACGGATGATCCAGTGGAAAGGGAACTGATGAAGAGAAGGTTGAAGAAAGGAGGACGATAATCTCGCTGGCTCTATTGACCCACTTGTCAGCGGAGAAGTAACTTCTGCAGTTGAGATCTTCTGGCGTTAAGTGATTCATGGCACGTCCTGCAGTCGCTTCATATCTGCCGTCCGCTGGATCCAAGGAACGGTGCCTGACTCCTGGCTTCTTTAGCCATTCAGTCACGACTTATTTATTTTAACAGTTATTATTTTTTCCGTTGTGAATAAATAATCAAATTGTGATCTGTGCTAAATCAGAATTCCAGAGGAGCAATTCGCAAAAAAAAAAAAAAAAAAAAAAAAAGAATTCCAGAGGAGCTTCAGTTATCCATGGCGCCATGAAAAAGCACCAATCTCCCCCATGAAGCTCATGATGATTCACGCTCGTTACGTTTCCTTCATGCACAAAAAACTTTTAACGCCACAAAGGTGTGCTTCAGATATATATAAGTGTGTGTAGTTTCATTGAAACTGCAAGCATACCTTGTTGAAGCCGCCGGCCATTTGGTCCCGGGGCCAGCTGATGGCTCCCCTACGTTGGCCACACCATGCCATCCTTGTCCTGACTCCTCCTGAGGCGTTGGAGAGAAACAAAAAAGCTTAGTGTTTCCCTGTCAAGGATGAGGAGAACGCGAGGCAGGCGTCTTGCACGGCAGAGTATCACCGACTGGACCTCAAGCAACCCCCGATCTGCGCCTCTATTTCACGGCGACAACATACTTCGGAGCTCATAAGAGACAGCTGCACAGGTGCAGTCAGCTGGTTTTGATTTCGGGCCGTTCTGGTGCTCAAAGCCAGTATATTCTTCAGAGATAACGGCTGCAGATCATCCTCATCGTATTTGCCATCCACATGAGAAGAACCCGCGGTCGTGGTCTTTCTGGCAGCTCTCGTGCAGCTCCAACAGGTGGTAGCAGCAGGGGGCACTTTCATGGCAGCCACAGCAGGGGGCTGTTTTATGGCAGCCGGGTCAACAGGGTATCAAGCAGCACTACTGCTGATCAGAGAAGAATTAACAGTCTATTGAATTAATGAAAATATAACTTTAGTAAAACTATGTACATGAGAAAGCACCATAGTACCCTTGTTAGATGGATGATGAGATGAGGTGGAGATGCTAGCACCTCTTGCAGCAGGATGGACAGAACCATTATAATGGACTGATACAAAAATGGCGTGCAGCTCAAGTTTGAAGATTGGTGTTTATCAAGGTGTGATGCCGGAGACTTTGCGGATGTGAGCAGAAGCAGGCAACAAGCCTGAAGTGCATACCCGATCTGATGTACCTGTTCCAGTTTTCAAGTTGCCGTGTTGTTGTAGAGTAGTTGGCTCATTTGATTGCCAATCTATTAATTTTGCTGTAACTTACTAGTTTCTCACTCTTAAATCAAAGCTGTGGCCTTTGGACTGATGGGAGGCTGAAAAAAATGGAAGTCTCTATTAGTCTGTACATTCTAGATCCTGTTTGGAGAGTTGTAATTTCGGTCAACATCCATAGCGTTCAGTTTAAATTCCTCAAAATTTTGGAGCAAAACTCTCATTCCAGAGAGAGAGAGAGAGAGGTAACAGAAGTGGGAAAAACAGCTGTGTACGATGTTTCTCGCTCGTTGGTAAGAGGTGAGGGAGCATAGGACACAGTATGGAGTCATCATGAGAAGAACACCTCCGCTGTGCAGAACTCATGAAGTGGCACACTTGTTGTTTTGTTCTTTTTTCGAACGAACGAACTGACACACTATTTTTGCTTTCTTCATGAAGAAGAGACAATTTTAGAGACGAATAGCATGCGCTAGATGTGAAAGTGCAGACAGAGCAAAAAAGGATGAACTGCCTGGCTTGTGTTGCTGTTCCAGCTCGCAACAGCTCTCGATATAAATGGTGACTGGTGAGTAGTGAAGCTACAACCTTGTCTCATTCATCCCATTTATTTCTCGAGTCCGGTGGCTTACTCTATTGGGTTCCACAGTAAAGGGTGATAATCTTGAGATGTTGGAGTGAAACAAACAAGTTTAAAATGTCCTCAAGTGTCATGAAGAAGGCATTAGGTTGGCATCAGCGATCTACAGCATTCCGTCCGCCTCGTAGAATAGATTGAATGATGCATTTGCCGGCTAACGTCTACTTCACCGATAGCATCGCCAGATGCCAGAGAAAGGTAGGTAAAAATCGCTTTGAAATGGTGAATTCGACGGCGATAACCTACTTTCTTCTTGTTTCATATTCATGTGTTTAATATTCTGCATTCCTAACAGGTCAGACAAGGAGAAGCGTGTGGGTAGATGATCGTGGTTCGAGGGTGGGAACATTTCTTAAACTTGCAACTCTTCGCGCTGGCGGCAGAATGCCCCGAAATCTGCACGGCTCTTTGCAAGTTAGCTTGAGGCAGCGATCAATGAGATGAATCCAGCCCAACCTCATCGATTCTGTGATAGAGCATACTATTTCCATTTCACTGAAATGCAAATCTGCACTATTTCAACACTGGTTATACTACCTTCTTAGGTTGGGATTTCTTTCCCATTCAACAAAATCTTCATGTGCTTCTCTGATACGAGAAATGCAGAGCTCGAGGTATTTTCTGACATTTGGCATGGTACAGGTTCAGAGGTGACCTTTGTTGTGAATGATCTTGCATGGCAGGGGAGTGGTGGGAGATGTCGAACAATTCCCTCTTTGATTAACAGTGCATCGACCATCAATGGCAAGCTTTGAGATCTCTATAATTGCTCTGGTATAATCGATCAATCACTGCAGTGGGCTCATACATGTCGATGCTGAAACAAAACATTTTTGTATTGACGTCTCCCCTGGATCAATCACTGCAGACGGCTTCGTGCTGGAGGTCGAACCAGGGGAGACCTACCTGCTGCGACTGATCAACGCCGCGTGTTGTTCAACAAGTTCTGCTTCAAGATCTCATTGCAATCGCGCCCAGCGAGACGGGTGGTCGCCGACGCACTCCTCGACGGCTCCTACATGGTCGCTCTTCCTTAGACTATCTGCACTGGTTGGCCTCTATCCCCACCTCTAAAACAGAATATTCCTGCCTAGTCATTAAGATTCTCATCTCTATACCAACTTCTTCCGCACCCGTCAACCTCTATATCTCAACCTCTATACCAACTAATCTATATTTTATTCAACTATCTCCAACTACCATCAGTGGGGCTCACTTGTAATTTATCAAAATATATCCATCTGAGATCTTGTTTTGAAGGATTTATTGAAACGAATTTAATGGTGTAATCGGAATTTGATTTGGTTTTGTGGTTTGTGATTTATAACATTTTTAGTTCAGTGAAACAGTAGGGCCCGCCACTCTCCCATCTTTTTCCCTATCTCTCTCCTGCTCCCGGCCGGCTACAGTGTTTTACCGATCGATCGCCACACCGCTAGAAATAGCGTTCGTAGGAGCTCACAGTATTTTACCGATCGCTTTAGAGTGCGCCGCTGCAGCGTTTTTTGCCGCTATCCCCGACCTGCCTGGAGGTCGGGGATAGCGGCCCCGGTGCGGATAGTCTTACCAGGCGCCCAAGCCCAGCGTCCAGGGCCCATTGTAGTTACGTCAGCAGAGGGATGGTAGAGTACAGCTCCGGCAATGACTCACCAGTGCAGAGCTCATGCTATGCCGCTGCTGACGAACAAGAAGGATCGTTCCAACATTTGATGAGGTTCCTGTGGTGCCTGAGATGCCTGACCAAAACGATATGGTCACATCGTTCTACTTCCGCAGAAACCTACGTAACCAGCCTGCACAACCCACAGCTGCCACCGGTGCCGACGCAAGTGGACGTGCACCTATTCATCACGCTCGCCCTGGGGTTCCGTCTGCAGGCAAGGCCAGCTCTGCAAGAGGAGCTCGAGCAACGACGAGGCAATCGTCGTGGCGACCATGAACGGCATCTCGTTTGAGCTCCCTACGGTGATGGCGACGTCGCTGCTCGAGGCGCACTGCTACGTACTCCCTCCGGTTTTAAATTGTTGACGTTTGACTATTTTTGAGTTACGTCTCACCATTCGTCTTATTTAAAATATTTAAAAATTTATGATAGATTTTGTTATGATTAGTTTCATCACAAATAGAAATTGAAATATAACTTATAATTTTGCATATTTAAGCTAATATTTTGAATAAGACGAACGATCAAACGAAACTCAAAAATAGTCAAAGGCAACAATTTAAAACCGGAGGGAGTACAACATTGGCAGGATAGATGTGCTATGAGAACTTCCGGCCACGCCGCCGAGGGTGTACAGCTTCACTAATAGGGCTTTGATTCCCTTTTGCGAAAGGGTGTATAAGTTCATCGTATTTGCGTGTTGAAAGGTCAGCAGCCTAGTTTTTTTTTACAAAAAGGATTGTGTTTCAGTTTTCTCCCATTGGATATGAGGAAGACGGTGGTGGATGGCGAGATGGCCTTATTCGTTTAAATCAGTATTTTCTGTGAAATATCTATCTGAGATGATGATCCTAGATTGGAATTTGTGGCTTTTTTAATGTTTTTTTTTGTCTCACATCAACCTTGTTTAGGTAATCAGTGAATGTAATATAATTTAATATCAATAAAGTTCTTTTTTCGAAAAAATCCTTTCAAAACAAGAAATGTATACTCATAAAAAAATAATAATATATACGCACCGTCTCCCCGTCTCTGGCAGGAGGGTTTGCAAGGGACCTACTATGCATAGGTCGTCCTACAAAATTCAAGTTATAGGTCAGCCCAATAGCCCATCAAATTTGGCCCACTTAAAGCAACTTAATTTACCGACTAACCGTCAACATTTTCAAACAACAGTTTCAACATTTTCGTAAGCCTATGTCAACATTTTCAAACAACAGAGTCAACATTTTCGCAAAAAATGTTGATATAGCACAGAAAAAATATTGACACAGTGAAAACAAAATGTTGACATGGTACATTCAAAATGTTGAATTTCAAAAACTTTAAAAAATATTCATATTAGATCTCATTTTGTAGCATTAATTCTAAACAACATCATGCTTCAAACGGATTCGAAAATGGACTTATGGTTTGGGAGAAAAATGCGTTTGAAATTTAAAAACCGGTTCTTTTTCTCCTCCCTCCCATCCGCCCCAATAGGAAGGCGACACGTGTCAGTTTCTGGTTCCTCCTCTCTTTACTAGATTGAATCTTACGCGTTCATCTAGTCTCGCATGGATCTTAAACACTGGCCTATCAAAAATTAAACATAGCTCGCCCTATGTACAGGATCCACGGGTTTGCAACAGGTCGGTGTCGTCATCAGTCGGATAGTTAGCTCAGTCCACGGACCGAGTCTTGTAAGACTGACTCCAACAGGGAGAGCCAGTTTTGAGAGGCAAATTGAGGATTGCACCTCGTGCACAGGGTTTTACATCTCGTTCCCATAGCAGCGTCTCCAACAGCAATCGCGTTCAGCAATGCATTTCCTTTCGCTGTTCGTGCTCGCGCCGCCGCCCCAGGTACTCGGCGCCCCGCGCTCGCCCGCCGCGTCAGCTCGCGCCCGCCGCTCAAAAGCCACCGCCATCGGCGCGCACCCGCCGCCGCCGCGGTCGCTTCACAGGGTCGATCGAAGAGAAAAGGAAAGGCGTCGTCAGGCTCTATCTGCTCTGAATAATTGGTGCCGGGACAGAGGCACAGAGCATGCGGAATCTGCAGGGATGGTTCATGGCTCACCTCATCATCAATTGATTGCCCAGGCGCGGCCGGATCTCATGAGGGAGCGGCGGATTCCGAGCCGCCCCTTCGTCGACCTCTGCTGCCGGCATCCAATCACGGCTACACTCCTCCTGCCCGCCCCCTGCTGCACGATTGCTTGCTTCTGCTACTCTTGCTTGCTGCCGCACCCTTGGAAGAAATGTGGACGCAAGCAGTTGCGCGGTAGCAAGCATCAGCAGCACGCATCAGCAACAAGCAGGCTAGCACGCACCAGCGGTCCAGGGCTCAATCAACAAGCGAGCAATCGCGCACGGCATCATGGTGGCTGGGTTGAAGCGGATGGCATCGTGGTGGCCGAGGAGAAGCGGACGACGTCGAGGCGGATAGAACAGCGTCGTGGTGGCCTCGCACACCGCTGCGGTGGCGCGCCGTGGTGGCCGCCTGATGCCGTGGAGGCCACCCTGACGCCATGGCCTTGTCGAGCTCGCCGTGCTGCGTCACCCCGATCCGCCTCGCCCTTGCGCCGCTCCGACCATCGCGCCCGAGTGCTCGCTGCTGAGCGCAGCTCACCCCCGCCCACGCGCGCTGCTCGCGGCTCGCTGCCCCTCGCCACCGCGCGCAGCTCCCTCCCGCCCAACCCGCCGTCGCCTTGCGCAGCTCGCCCGCCCATGCCGCGCCCGCCGCCACTCGCCGCGCGCTCCTCCCCCCGCTCGCCGGCCGCGCCCGCCTCCCCGCGACGCTCGCCGCCGCGCTCCTCCACGCGACGCCGCACGCGCCGCGCCCGCTGCCGCTAGCCGCGCGCTCCTCCCACGCTCGCCGCGCCGCGCCGGCGGCGCGCCTGCCTTCACGCGACGCGCCGCCGCCCGCGAGACGCTCGCCCCACTGCCGCGCGCCGTCCGCCTCGCTCCCCCGCGCCCCCTGCGCGCCGCCGCTCCTGCCGCGCGCCCCGACCGCCTCCCCGCGCGCCCCGTGACGCCACCATGCCGCGCCCCTACCGCTCGCTGTGCTCGCGGCCGCGCCTGCCTCCCGCGACGCCGCACGCGCCGCGCCCGCCGCGCGCTCCTCCACGCCACGCTCGCCGAGCGTAGCGGCCGCGCCCGCCTTCCCGCGACGCGTCGCCGCCGCCTTGCTCCCGCGCGCCCTTTTCAGCCGAGCTCGCCGGAGAGCGTCTTCTGCCGCGTGCTCGAAGCCGAGGACGTGAAGCAGGTGCGCCCCGTGGCGGTCAACGGCTTGCGCGGCTCGCGCGCTGAGATGCATCGCAAGGAGAGAGAAGATTCATTTTTAGCTCTCCTCTCTCCTCAAAGCCATTTTTGCATCTTGTATTGCCTACTCTATTGGAGGGAAGTTTTGTGATGCACAGTGTCATTGAAGAGCCAAAAATAGCTTTGCATGTCTCTGTTGAAGTCAGCCTAACCCGGCAAATATAGCCCATCAGACCCTGAAGGGGCCGGAATTGTTGGGCCAGCCAAGTCCTATTGTTGTCGCATTCTCACCAGCCTTGAGTCATACAAGGAAGGAACACCACCACTGTGGGCGCGAGTAAGGCACAAAGCAGAACTCATGAGGGCAGTCACGCTGGTATCACGCAGAAAAAATAAAGTGACACTTAAAAGGCGAAATTGTCATGAACTAGAAGGGTATAGATATAGATGAGTTTTTTTTTTTTTGAGGGCATAGATATAGATGAGTTGGAAACATTCAACCATGCATATGCATGACTCAAGGCAGAAAGAGGGTGATCTATCTGTTGGTAGTTAGTTCAATGGGACAGCTTACCCACACAAACTGTACTGAAGAACGCTTATATAAATTTGCCGAAGCTGAACTTACAGATATGCCATGTTCACGGTAGCCATATTTGATCCCGCGTCCAACGGTTGTAATGAGTGCCTCACAGCTAGTGATTGTTGTCATGCGAATGCGATATTGGTGAGAAACAAACATGCCTAAATCTCCCTACGAGCAACAACGAGGGCACCATGCAGTCCATGGATACCAGCGGCATGCTGTCCGGCGCATCTAATTGGTATCAGGTTGAGCATTTGGGTCGAGTGTCCCTTGATCAATGGAGTCGGCATGTTTTCAGCGCCCGTCTGATGCTAAGTTTCGGGCGCTGCACTGCTCACTGCCGAATCGGTTGAGTCTTCAGACGGGGAAGATTGGTGAGATAAAAGTTTTTCTTTCTGTTCCTGTTGTTCATCTATCCAGCCAGACATTGGATCAAAACGGAGGAAATTCAGGCACGACTTTATGACGAAAAAACCAACATGGTTATGGGTCGAGAAGTGACAATTAAGAGCTGACGGTCAAATCAGTGATTCTCGGTGATGGTTGTTGGTGTTGTGCTCTCATTTGTTGGTACCAACCTGACAAATATCCTGATGCGTAGGAGGATAAATGTTTCTCAGAGTCTGTTTGTACTTGCTAAATCAAATATCTAGAGGACATGTACAATTTGTACGGGGAGGAAAGGAAGATGGTCCATACATGACAAAGTGTCCATTTTCAACGTTGTCGCCATCCCTGTCTGGACATAGAAGTTGGCAGGTCAATTGTAGCTTCGGAAATGGGAACCAGTAGGAGACGATCGCAAAGCGTGCATGGTGGCAATGGGGTGCGAAGGGCTTGTTTTGCTGCCTCTGAATCCAGCCCATCTATGTGAGTGAGCAGGTTTCAGTCCAAATGACTAATAAATACGCTTGTCATTCTTTCATGCGAACAATGTGACTAGTAAAGAGGAGAATAAATCATGAGCTAGAATATTTAGTCTAAGGCCAAAATTGAATGATTTGTAGTAGTCCTATGCAACTGCTTCAGATATAAACCGTGAAGCTGAAGCCACAGGTATGCCTCGTTCAAGCCAGCTAGTATTTGATTGCAATGTTTGCGGCCCAAACTAGTACTAATGTATCATGTTGTACTAAGACGTTGGAGAAAAACAAACAAGGGTGGTATTTCTCTAGAACGGTAGGAGCATCTAGGAGGACGTTGAACCTGGTGGATGTCGAGCGAGTGGCTGGTTGTGCATCACATGCACGGCGTGACAACATATTTTAGAGAAGAAAATACAGCTGCAAGCAGCTGGTTTAAGAATCAATATCAGTGCTGTCAGCCCCAGCGGCACACGAGACTGGTGGTCGCGATTGATGAAGTCTCCCGGCTGGACTGTCAAAGCAGAATTGGTAGCATATCTGAAACAAATCTCATGATCTAATCTAAGAGTTGCAACTTTTAAGGTTGCCATGCATACTGCTGGAGTTGTCTCGCCAATTATGTTAATGCACCTCTCCCGTAATATTGTTGATTTTGCTGTAGTTTACTATTTTTCATCACTCATGAGCCAATTCATATTTTCCCGATATTACTCTCAATTTGATAAAATATTGGCCATTAAGCCTTGGCATGTGGCATACTCTAATGTGATCCATAGAATGCATGCACAAGTTTGAAGCAACTGCAAACGGAAGTGAAACCTAGAAATTATATGTCAAACGAAGATGTGATATGTGAGCTAACCTAACTATGGGCCATGGCAGGAACACGTCCTCTGTTTTCGAAAGATCAACACGTCCTCTGTGGACGAGAGGAACGGCAAGGACCAGAATTCGTGAAGGATCACGTTGTCAGGGTTCCTTCATGCAGACGGAAAAAAAGTGACAGCGAAAGGGAAAAAGCCATGAGCTAGAATGCAAGATGTGTGATTGCATCCAAACAGTAATATTGCATGACTCAAGGCAAAAATCGTTGATCTTTAGTCTGACTTCTAGTTCAACGCAACAGCTTACAGTACAGATTGATCTGCAGAAACGCTTCAGATCAAGGTTTACATTATCGTTCATATCGAGCAAACCGGCCGCCACCGATTCCGCCGATTTCACCGGTTATCGCGATAACCGAACGGTTTTCGACCAAAAATTCAAAAACCAAATTTCGAATTCGAAAATCATCAAACTGACCAGTTTCCACCGGTTATCGACCGGTTTTTGTCGATAACCGGTCGATTTCATTGGTTATCGACGCAGGAACGAAAAATGGCAAAAAGAGGCTTAAAATGTTGGAATTTTTGGCATAACCTTTGCTAAAATATTCTTTAAAATGGTTAACCACACATTGACAACATAGAATTCATAAAAGATTGCACCAATCAACCTCATACAACATACCACAATTCATACGAAGTCCAACATAAATTGTCCGATACATAGTTTTTGATGAAATTTAAAATACAACATAGTTTTGAACATAATATCTCATATACGAATTGCAAATGTGAGCTACTTCTATCACAATTTTGCACAAACAACACAATGTCATCCACAGTGGCATCGGCATTTCGTATTTTCTAATCCCTCATTTGCAACCTATATCAAAATTTCATATATTGCAATCCCTTTGTTACTTCAATGAAACCATCTGACAAATTGATAATCATGCTACAGCCTACATTGAAACAAAACAGAAAAAAAAGAAAAAGAAGCAAGGGCAGCTCACCTCGGGGGCCGCCGCCTCTGCAAGCTCGGTTACCGGGCCAAAAGCTCGGCTTGCCAGGCGATTTCGTCGATTATCGACGTCGCGGCCCAGCACTCTCGGTCCAATCGAGCCACGCCATCAACGAATCGACGGGAGGCTCGATTACCGGCCCGTATGCCATGATTACCGAAGGAGAGCATCGATAGGCCTTTGACTTGACCGATTTTGAGGCGGATGGCGGCTCCGGCGACCGGATGTCAACGGCGAGCGGTGGAATCGGCGACCTGGAGCGATGGGGACCGAGGGGGACCGAGGGGGCGTCGTTTGTGGGGTGGGGAACGAGGGGGGGCGTCGCTCGTGAAGGGATAAGGTTCGTTTTCTTTTTTTTAAATTCCTTTTCACCCAGAAATCTTCCGGGAATTATTTCACCCATCAGACGAACTCGGTTTCGTATATGGTTTGCACAAATGGTCTGCAAATGACGTCTAGTTTATTTACATATTTTTTGTTTCAAATTTTTTCAAATTTTTAAAAAATTTCAAATTCGAATTTCGAAAATCGGTGTACCGAAGTTATCGGATCGGACCGATAACCTCGATAATCGCGATTATCGGCCGATAATCGTTGATTTTGCAAACCTTGCTTCAGATATACAAACGTTGAAGCTGAAGCTACACCTACAGGCTATATAATGCATGCCTCCTTTAAGCTAGCCTTTGATCAGTTTCCAAATTTTGCCTCACGGTTGTTTGCCTATCATATCACTTTCCTAGCAGTTTGATTCCGGAGTCAGAAGGTTGTGAGCGTTTCTTTTTCAAGCCAGGTTTTGTACTGGATGTTCACTACTGCTAGATTATTATCGTGAGATGTTGGAGAGAAACAAACAAGCCTATCGTTCCCGTGTGAGCAGCGAAGAGGGCTTGGTGGGTGTGCCGTCCGTCCCGTTCAACGGATATGCAGGCGAACTGACGGCGAGATTGAGGCTGCGTTCGGATGCAACTTTAGAGGGCTATAAAGTACTGTAGCTGTCACATCAATAATGCCAGCACGATTTATGTGTACTAAACAAAGTCAAATTACAAAACTAAGTCCAGGACCCCCCCTCTATTTCGCGAGACGAACGTAATGAGGGTAATTAAGCGGCGATTAGACGATGGTTACTGTAGCATCACTGTGTCAAAACATTGATTAATTAGGCTCGTTAGATTCGTCTCGAAAAATAACGCCCATCTGCAGAAAGGTTTTGTAATTAAATTTTATTTAGTACCCTTAAATAGTAAGATTCTTTTTACTTTAGAGGGGTAAAGTTTAGAGGGCACTTTAGAGGGGGGAACCGAACGGCACCCAAGTTATACACTGAAAAATATCTTCTGAGAAGAAGTTGCAAGAACGAAAGGTGGTGGATACACGATTGGGCCGTTCTACTATTCGAGGAAATCCATTAGTGACTTAGTGACGCTTGTTGTGCCAACCTGACAAATATCCTAACGTCGTAAGGAGGATAAATATCTTTTACTTTTTCGTCGATGGATCTGTTTGTACTTTGCCGAACCAAATTTCTAGGGATTTTTTGTCTAAAAAAAACCTAGGGATTTCCTTTTTCCATGCACTGTATGCAATTTTGTCCTCGAAAACGAAGATTGTATTTAGTTTTGATATATAGTTCAAAGATGTATAAACATTCAGAAACAAATTTTTTCCATGCATGCACTACAAGACTTCTAACTTTTTCCCACAGTTTAATACCAAATGCCCAACAGTTTGTAGTATATTTGGGTCACAAGTACTGTAGCTGTGGGTGATGAATTTGTAGGGAATAAGGTTGTTGGTAATTACGGATTAGTTAAAACTGTAGGAAATATACCAACTTGTACTACAAATACTGTTGGCCACTCAGGAAGAAAGCTAAAGAATGAAAAAACTGTCGCCCACTCAAGTTAAACTGTCGGGAAAGATAATAATTAAATCTTGTAGTGACTTCTCTGATAAGAGAAATGCACACTGTTGTTGCGGTGACGAGGGAGGGTAATATGTGTGAGCTGACCTAACAACTTGACCATGATAGGAACACCTCCTCTGTGGGCGAGATGAACGGTAAGGCCCAAAACTCATGAAGAGTCATGCAGACGGGAAAAAAATATAGTGACTGCTAAAGGGAAAAAACATGAGGTAGAATGCAAGATTTGAGATTACAACCGTAAAATACATCCACAATTCAAGGCAAAGATCGGATGATCTTTGGTCTCTAGATCTGGTACTCCAATACAACAAAGTATGAAATTCCGATTCCAAATTGATCAGAAGAATGGCTCTCTCATATATAAACATTGAGGCTGAAGTTACATTGCTACACGCTGACGGCTATGTGTTTCACAACTAATACTGCTGATAGATTGTTGTCCTGAGATGTTGGAGAGAAACAAAGAAACCGTAAAGAGTGCATGGTGCTTGGCACTGAGGCCAAACGGGGTGTCCTCCAGCTCGTCTCTGCAAACGAGACTGGGATTAAGGGTTGGCGGTTCTCTTGATCAACAGCGACGCCACCTCTGAGAGGAGGTTACAAGAATGCCGTGGCCCTCTGATCTGAACCAAAATAAGTGCTGCCTTCATACGAGAAGGTTAGTGAGGCATGCCACCTCACTGGATCCTCACTGGATCAATCCGGTTGCTTCTGTATAGCATCTAATTAGACGGACATCCCTCTTCTGTTATGTCGATGGCGCAGCTCAAGGTTCAGGAAAGGATGTTGTCAGTTCAGCGAGCTGCGCGCGCTGCAATTGTTCTGATCGCCGCTGCCCTTGTTGTTCTTAAACGTTTTTTCATGGACCGTATTTAATTTGTATTTGGGTTTCAATGTTGAAACAAATATTTATACTCAAAACCCATTAATGCCCATGCACATCATTGTAATGAGAAATGCTCACTGTTGCTGGTCTAAGACAAGGACGATCGGGAGCGGAAAATAAAGGGGCGCTTAGTGAAAGTTATTGGTGCTGTGCTCTCATTTGGTTGCACCAACCCGACAAATATGCTAATGCGTAGGGTGGACAAATAGCTTTCACTCATCAATTTGCTTGATCTGATTGTATTCGCTGATCGATGTACGATTTGTACGGGGACGGACGGTGGTCCATGCATAACTATTTGTCCGTTTTGACGTTGTCAGGATACGCGTTTGGACATGGACGTTGGCAGGTCATGACTTGATCACAGTGGGAAGGGCTTTCTGGGTTGGCATAAATTCAGCCCAACAGGAGGTGTATAGGCCATCTTTGGTTCAGAAAAGGAAAAAGTCTATTCCACCTCCCTCAACTCTTGCCGGAGTCCGATTTTTCTCCCTCAATTACAAAACCGGGTAAGTTGACTCCCTCAACTCGCGAAACCGGATGTTTTTCCTCCTTCGACGGTTTTGGACGGCGGTTTTGCTGACGTGGCAGCGGAGGACCCACATGTCATATGCCACATCATCATCTTCTTCACTTTTTTTTTCTCTTTTTTCTTCCACATCGCGAATTCCTTCACCGACGAGCCCACCGCCTCGCGCGCCTCCACGGCCCTTGCCGCCCCGCCCTCACGCCGCCGCCGCCGCCACACGCCTCCACGGGCCCCGCCGCACGCCTCAACAATATCCGCCGCCCGCCCTCGCGCCCCCCCCGTCGCCGCGCCTCCAAGGCCTCCGTCGCCCCGTCCTAGTGCCCCCGCTGCCTCCGCCACCCGCGCCCTCGCGCGGCCGCCGCACGCTCCCGCGGCGAGCTTCGTCGGCGGCCTCCGCCGCCCCGCCACCGCACTCCCGCGGCCCGCACAGCGGCGCCCCCCCCCCCCCCCCCCCCCCCCCCCCCCCCCCCCGCCCCGCCGCGCCACGCCCCGGGTGCTTCTCCTCAACGAGCCGACCTCGGGGCTTGACTCCTCGTCAGCGCACAAGACTCCTCTCGGCGGTGGACGCCCTTCTCTTCTCCCGCGGCGCCGTCCTCCACCACGCTCCCGCGGCGCGGCACCGGGGCTTGATGCGCGTACAAGCTGTTCGACGAAATGAGAGAGCGACGAGGAGAATGGAAGGGAGATAATACGATGAGTGGATATGACATGTGGGCCCCCCGCTGCCACGTCAGCAAAACCGCCGTCCAAAACCGCCGAGGGAAGAAAAACATCCGGTTTTGCGAGTTAAGGGAGTCAACTTACCCGGTTTTGTAATTGAGGGAGGAAAATCGGACTCCGGAAAGAGTTGAGAGAGGTGAAATGGACTTTTTTCCGAAAGAAAAATGAGCAGGCCCACGATTTTAGTTCGAAATGCCGTCACACAGGCCCTACCTAAAACGAACAACGAAGATAAAAGCAACGGGAAGCTTCGTGTCAGAAACCGATTAATCCACCTCGCCTGTTTTGGACGTGCTAACCACTTTCCATTTATAAACGTAACCATTTCTTCGGACTTCGAATCCACGGATGCGTAAACTTAATTAACATGGAGGCGTCGACGTCATGCTTGATTGGTCGCTGTCGATCCTAGCGTCACTCTATAGTACCCCGTCCGCCATCCACCTCGCCTTGCTGTTTTCCTTCCTTTCTTTTTTCTTTTCTTTCGCTTGCTGTTTCGGTGTACGAGCATGCTTGTGCTCACATGCGTGTATGTGAAGGGACCTGGGACCGTGTCATCGTGTCAAGATATTTTGCTTCTCCTGTTAATTACTTCGAGCTGCTGCATCTGATCCGCATCGTACTGCATCCAGGACTGGACGCATGCTGCAGCTTCTCCATCTGCTCCCTGTGGCAGGCAAGGACCGTTCGTCTCATTTTCGGTGCACAGGCAAAGTGGGAGCTGGGGAAACAGCCCTCCGATCGAAGCTCTGTCCGTCCGGGAAACCACAGCGCCCGGCCACCGGAAAAGAACGGCGGTAAGTGCGTGTCACCGGCCGGCCGGAGAAGGACAGGCCAGAGCGACGTCTCGTCCACGAGCTAGTACGCTGACGCAAGTTGCATCGATCGAGCTGTACCTGTGGTCCGTCTGTGGATGGGCGCGGCTGGCAAGTCACCGCGCGGGGCCCCAGTATCAACCCACAGCATTTCGCAGTCGCAACGGACGCTTCATCAGCTCGTTCAGAGCACCGGCCGCTTGCATTAAAACTTGTTCCATCGACCTAATACCTGGGAGCCGTGCGCGGGGAGCACAGCAGGCCGGGAGAGCTAGTAGCTAGCTAGGCCAAGCATCCATCAATCGTCGACGGCGGCCAAGCATCCATCAATCGTCGACGGCGTTGGCGCCACTGTCACCATCGGCTGATGAAGGACTGAGAATTTTGGGGACGGGCAGCTAGCTTGCTAGGTCCGATCGCTGTCAGGCGCAAAGCGCGGGCATTTTTATTATACTCTCCGCGCGGCCGGAACAAAAGTGGGCCGGGGAGGATTAAGCGAAAGCTACGTGCACTATTCTCTTATAGCGTAAGTACCAGTTCCCCGGCAGATCTGATCTTATCCTTTCACGTCTCAAATCTTAATGAGATGCAAAATTCTGGAGTGGTCAGTTCAGTACCAGTACAAAACGAGGCAGGTGTGTGTACGTGACTACGTGCTCTGTCGCTCGCAGCGGAGGTTCAGCTTGAGTTCTCTTCTTCCATGGCTTCCATGGCTTGTCTTTGCCGCAAAAGGCAAATGCGCCTGTGTCGGTCAGTCGGCTTCAGCAAGAACTGCTACGATCCAGCTGAAAGAGAAGTCTCTACGATCGCAAATGCCGGGGTTAAGGAGCCTTCGATTTCCCAAGTAAACTACTAGTACAAAGTTTTCCTCCTCTTATCGCGAAACACCAGCAAGGTTTGGGAAACCCCTTTTTACTGCTCCAGAAGGCTTTCTGCCGGTTCATGTCCACCGCGACGCGAAGAAATCCCCGGCCTGGCCTTCTGTGTACGTGTGCGACACTTGGCTCTCACGCGCGCGGCCGTCCCCTGCAGCGACATGGGAAGATATGTTCGCTTTGCCCCAACGCATCGAGGACGTGTCGTCGCGTTGCAGTCCTCGCCATGAATCGTGCGCTGTAGCTTTCTGCTTTTCTACGTGTTCGATCGATGCCCCGGAGGAGGCGTGCGCGGGGTGGCCGGCCGGTTCTGCTCGCGTGCTGATCGATGGACCCCGACTGCGATGCGATGCGACCTCTCGTGCACCGGCAACCAACAGCTTTGCCCGTACGAATTGAGACTATCTACATCCTGTATTCATGGGCATATATACCTTTCCATCTTAAAGAAAAAAAATTATCTTCCGAGCAAAAATTCACTGGTGGCACCATTCCGATGGACCTTGGTGAATTATTTAGCCCGTCTGTCTAGTTTCAGCATAGGATGCGGACGTCAACAACTATAGGCTCTGAACTCCAAGAAGTCATGTTGCTACTAGCTAGATCTAGATGGCGGGTTCAACTTCAACATTTTTTTTTTTTTTGAACCTAACGTCAACATATTTGAGTGCTTGATGTTCACTTGGCCAGCCAGACACAGAATTTTCGACACGTACTCTAGATTAGATGGATGCATTCTACACTAGGTGGATATATAAATCTCATCCCAAACGTGAAGTTGGCCAAAAGGACATCAAGAACAAGTCTTGCAAGTTTGATATGACCACTCTATTTGTAGAAACAAAAACTCCGCTTCAAGTTCACAGCTCACCCTATAGCAGCAACACATTAGATATGTTACCCCAGGCTACGCTAACAGGTAAGGACGAAAAATATCACAAGGATAATAGGTAGAGGCTAACAGTGGGCCAAAGGGTAGGGATGATGCTATGCGAATGTGACCGCTCTATCTTGTGGAACCGAATCCTTATTTTTCTTGATTCTGAGCCAAACTTGTCACGCACTTTAGCCTAAAGCTAGATCACAAGATAACTTTATGTTCTGTGAGGCCATTTTCACCAGCCCAAATATAATGAACAGATATTTTCACCTTCAGTTATTCAAGAGAAATAAAAGAGTACTCGTGTGATAACTTACAATCATTTTTTTTTCTTGCGTTCATTACTGGATATGAGAACACGTGCACTGGAATGGTGAGGTAGTACATTCTTTAGGACTTTTGATCCACAAAGCGAACCTGACTCCAACAAAGTAGTGAAGTAGGCCGAAAGTCCACCGAGGTGGCAACAAGATCCTAATCACCATTCAGAAAGCCTAGCTAGATGATGATTAACACATAAAAGGCTAGAATATTAGAACCTTGCCATGCACAGTTTTGTTAGAATATATTTGGTAGGTCAGATCATGTTGTCATATGTACTCTCATATATATCAATTCAGATGCTCAATACAATACGATCCATCATTATACATAATCTATTATCTCTTACAAGTCGATGACTTGGTTCCAACCACAATCGTCTAGCTTTGAGAGAAAGAGAGACGACCAACGGTTCAATTTCGTTGGTCGTACATGATCACTCGGGCATGTTCAGTATAGCTATTTTTCATAATCTAAATTCGGGCATGTTCAATCATATGCGTAGTTGTTTCCATAATGTAACTATGAGAAGAAGATAATATAACAGAATGGACTTTCTACATTTGACTGTTATCAAAACTCTGTTATTGTTTTCAAAAGTCCATTATTGTTTTGCTCAAGAGATGCCACTCTACTCTTAACCCATGCTGATCTTATCAACAACTACCGTTGTTCGGTACACTATACTCTCTTTCATTTTCGAAAAAATAAACTCTCTATCACTGTGTGGTACACTATAAACCAAAGAAGCCCATATTTGTTGAGTTGCAAGAGTATATTGTGCAATATACTACTCCCTAAGAAAAATAGATGCATTGAGAAAAATAGTTGCAAGAGTACATCAAAACCGTCTCATCACAAATTAACACTCTTAATGACACAATAAATGCATTGAGAAAAATAGAGCAACAATTCCTGATCCTCAAGGAGCTGTCAATCGTCGTATCCAACGGCTTCAAGGACGAGCATCAATTCTTTGCATCCATCCAACGGCTCCAAAACCGCAAGGTCGCTCAATTCTCACGGTTCTGTGGCCGCAGAGGATCCAAATAACTCCGCACCACTCCAGCCACCCGCCATAAGAAGCGCGCGCCTCCTCCAGCCTCCACTCCACCGCATTCGAGCTATTCGCACACTGCTTGTCGTCGCGGATCCGAACACGCCGAGCGAGAGACAGACGGAGAGAAGATGCCAATGGAGAGGTCGGTGTCGTGCGCGGAGCGGGGCACCAAGTACGGCGGCGGCGGCCCCGCCGCCGACCTCCGCAGCTACAGCGCCTCCTACGCGCCGCGGGTGCCGCCGCACAAGGTGAACCGCGCCCGGAGCACCACCAGCGCCTGGTCACGCTCGCGCCCGACGCCTCCCGGCGGCGCCGTGAAGCGGAGCGGCAGCGTGAAGCCCGTCTCCGGCCCGACGCCCGGCCTGAACCTGCGGTCCTACAGCGCCTCGTACGCGGCCTCCTACGGCCCCACCCTCGACGTCGCCGGCGCCACCGCCGGCGGGCTGAAGCGGTCCGGCAGCGTCGCCAACTGGTCCGCCTCCGGCCGCCGGTCCGTGAACCTCCGGGGCTACACTCCGTCCTTCGCCGCGCTGGACGACGCCGCCGCCGCCCCGCCCGCGGCGCCGGCTAAGACGAAGGCGGCGGCGTCGGCGGTCGGCGGCGGGGTCGACGACGTTGCCGAGCTGCAGCGGAAGAAGCGGCTGGTGGTGTACAAGGTGTACGACGTGGAGGGCAAGCTGCGGAGCTCGGTGCGGCGCGGCGTCGGATGGATCAAGAGCAAGTGCTCCCGCGTCGTCTACGGGTGGTGGTGATCGGCCCAGCCGCTCCCCTGCTCTCATGCTCTGCTCCGTTGAGCAGAGTGTCACGTATGCGTTCAGGTTCAGGTGTCCATTTCTTGGTGCACGCGCGTTGTTGCCTCTTGATCTTTTTGTTCGTGGAGTTAGGATTCTTATTTTCTTTTTGCTCCTAGGAGATTTAGTTTGGTCGCGCGTTAGCATGAGCAGTGGCTTCTCTTGGTGTTTTGTGAGGGAACGGGTGGCTGGTGGCTGGGTGGTTGGGATGACAAAATCCGAGAGAATTTTGTGTTCTTGTAGATATGATGTTTTCAGTGTACTTTGTATTATCTTGTCATGTAATTTTTGTTTGGGGATATCTTGTCATGTAATTTAGGTACTCATATATACCGATGTAGAATAATATTTTTATTGACTTTGGATCGATGTAAATTACTAAGGTGCCCCAATTACTAAACTCAGATTGACCAGCTCTTCTTTGTTTCTGTTGATGCCGAGGTGACTCCATCTCCTGTCTCCCGTATGAACAATTTCTTTCCTTCGGCTCCAACGATTGCGCCAAAGACATTGGGAGTGTAAGTTCATGAAATGAAATGCAAAACAGAGCATGAAATTCTCATCGACCTGCTCTTCTTCTCCCATAGTGAAATAGAAGCGACTCCCTTGGTTGTTGCTTGTGTTCTGATAAAGGCATACACTGCCAACGGGAGATGGGGTCTCCCATGGCGATTCTCTGTACTTGCCTCCTCTTGAATTGCAACCACGTAACATGACTTGGCAGCTGGTGGTGTGGAATTTCTCGAGTTCCCTTTTCTTCGGCCTATAATAATGGGATCCATATCAGACAGAACATTTCTATTCATTGGAAAAAAGATAATAAAAAACAGAACATTTCTATGTTGGTTATAGTTCACTGAATTCTCCAGTGGAGATTGATCATTGTTCGCAGCACAAGTTCTTTCAGCATGTGGCTAAATGCAGAGAATTATTCTCCTCACTGTCACTCCTTGTATTTGCGAGATTTGCTAAGCCAAATGATTTGTACCCCGCTACTAGTCTCTTTCCACTCTTGCCTTTCAGAGAAATTCGAACACGTCGGCTCGTCTGTTTCCTGTCTGTCTGCGTGGTTAAATCAAAGTCCACACGAAAAGGGTTGCACACTTGTACAGTGAAGATTGCTCATCAGCAGGGGTCCCCTTCATCGCCGGACTGTTGCTTGCACAAAATGGCAAAGCTTCTGATGACGGCAGTCGTCGATGAGTGCTTCTCTACTTCACCCCAGCCCCAAGTGGGCAAGAATTTGGAGCCATATCGATCCTTCGAATTCTTGTGCACTTTTTCCTCTCGCTCTCTCATCCAACAATGCAAGGTTATCCTTCATCCGGTACGAGTTCCTTTCGAAGCTCGATTCAGCGAATTCGGATCACGGAACAGCCGCACTGTATTTCATTATTGCGCATTGTTTTCCCGAATCGATCTTCCCTTTCGCATTAACGGCGGGTGGCCAACATTTTCTTCTTGAGTGATAGCAACTGTTGTGTTTGCGTGTGTATAGTTGCAGGCTTGCAGCGACTGAAGAGTGATGTTGAGCTGTTGTACTAATTAAGAGCCGGTATATGTACCTGGAATGTCCACTAGGTTTGCATACATAAATACAGGGAACGGGTTTCTCTATCGGTTACTATCATATAATCACTTATTAACTAATACCGTGCTTTACTGCTCTTCACTGTGTTCAAGTTGCTCTCTTTCTCTCTTCAGCCTTGTGTTAAGATTAGTCTCAGAAAAGGAACAAAAATAATATTAGGCTCAGAAAAATAAAAAATAAGTGCAGCCCTTTTCCTTGTTAGGATAAACATTAGAATCTCGTTGACTTGTTGATTGAGTTCACCACTTGTTGTGGAAGAAATATACTTTGCATGATGTTGACCACACTGGTCATGCATCTACTGTTGTGTCTATATCTGTGGAGGATGCAGAGGAATACTAGTACTTAGCAACATTATTAAAGCATATCCTGCAGACAATCACCACATACTAGTCGGTGGGACCCAACCTGAAAAATTGTATGGGGTCAACTTTTTCACAGAAAATTGCTATTGGGTCCACCCAGCATCAGCATGCTCCTTCAAAATCAGTCGCGTATTTTCACGATTTCGTCCTGCTTTCTGCTTCTCATGGGGCCTTTGGTTCTGCTGTGCAAGGTTGACACACCAAAATCATGCAAATATGACTTTGTTTGCCTGCTGTTTGGTTCATCGATGCATCAGTTTGGTACATCGGTCGCCAAACTCCATCCTGTGGCGATCAATTTGTCACCATCAAATATCAAAAGGGTGGCTTTGCCGCAGTTTGGTTTGTGAATGCTGTTTCTGCACTATTACATCAAACCATGAGCAACTAAAGCAGGGACATGCCACGATGTGATACCAGCGCTGAAAGCTGAGACTGAAGATCATGTGCCAACGTTTTGCTACATCTGATTGACTTTTGTGATTTTGCAATGCCCATCCGTCCCATCGGTTAATCCTTCTCTCTGCTTCTCTGCTCAACTGGTTTGGACGTTCGAGTTCACCTTTCATGACTTTCGAAAAAAAGAAAGGTTTAACTTAGTACATGACATGAATCAGGGTTCCATTCAGTCCACATTCGGATAACAACTTTGGTATGCAATGCAGAAACAAGTAAATTCAAAGTGTACACGGTCTCTTAATCATTGCGCTCTGAGAATTCCGAAGCGTTCGAGGCCTACCTGACGAACACCTGGTCGGGCCATGTCTGGTCAACTGGATCGAGCGATACAGCAGCAGTGTGCACCACACCTTCAGCTCCACCCATCCAGACACCATAGACCAAGACCTACCTCTGAATGTGACAGGGGATCCACCTCTCGTGGACTCGCAATCTGGATGCTCACAAATCATTAAGCTTGCGATCCAGCAACAAGTCCACGGTTACATGCTGCATTTTGATCTGTGTGCGTGTCCCTGTTTTTGGGTGCCGCCGTTTCTGCTCGCGCTATTTCAGGTTAATGGAAGGACTCATGCACTGTTCGTTTGCACGAGAGGCTAGGAGAAGAGAGAAAAGTTTGATATGTCGTGCTAAACCATTGTTACAAGACGCAGCCAGTAGTTTCAGGTTTCTCACAATCAGGAGAGAGAACTGAGATGCATAAACCTACTTCCCTGCCTAATTTCGGACGGAGGGACTAGTGCGACATGCACGTCAAATTTAAGCCCGCCGAAAAATAAAATAATCATGCCGGCCAGTGCGCTTATTAGAGGGTCCGTGCAGAATCGGGTGGGAGCTTGAGGTATGTCCATGGCCATCGAGGAGGGTTGGGTGGAGGAAAGAGATGGTTCGGCCTGCCCACCAATGCAGACGCTGACCGTGGTGATCAAGCGCAAACCGCGCACAACTGGTCTTCATCCAGCAGAAGCGTGAACGAATGGGCGAATGACTTGATGGTAGGCTTGGGGGGCGCTCGAGCAGTCGTCGCTGTTGCAACGTCCGCATGTGCAGCGAGCGATGATGATGATGATGCACACTCGATTTGGAGTCGAGTTGCAACGTGTCGTCGGGGCCGGGCAGCACACAGGTAATGAATGGGCTAGCAAGAAAGAGCGTTCTGGCCCACTAACCCTTGGTTAAGGCCAGATTTTGAAAGGGGGCAAGGGCCGCGGCCGCGCGTCGGCAAGGGGAGACGCCGCGGCCCAGGCGCGTGGTGGCGCGATCGGAAACGTTCTTCCTTGGCGCGCTCTTTAAATTCATCGGATGATTCTTGTCAATTCCATCGTACACTCCTTGTCAGCCACGGCGCGTCCCAAATCCGGCCAGCGATGCCCGCCCCAGCCGGCACGACGGAATACGCCGCACGAATCGCGCTGGTCCCGCGCGGCGCCGGAACGCGACGCGAGCCACTCCCGGCCGTGGCGGACGCTCGCCCGACTGTCGCGGTCAGTCGGTCCGCCGTGCGCGGGAGGGCAGGGCAGGGAATCGGGCGGGCCGCCTCGCTCCGTCCGCCGCAGCTAGCAACGCAACGGCCATTGCAGCCACAGTAACTCGCATAGCTCCACATGGCGATCGCGACCCGCGCGCATGCTGTCTACTACCACCGCCACCACGACTCCACTCCTCCACCAGTCGTACATGTCCGCGGCGGAGGATCTTCCAGTGCTTACGTACGGCCACGCCACGCCACGCCACCAGCGAACAAATGGCAACGGCAGACGACAGCCTAGCTTACCGATCGATGAAGCTTGGGAGTATCCTCCTGCCACCGCAATTTGGTATAGTAGCTGTTGATCCTGCTTATCATTCCACATTTATACAGTCCCATATATGATATACAGTACACAGCCTAGAAGTTTCTCCTCGTACTTGATCTTTGTTAGTGTTTGGTTGAAAACGGAGTTGTTGGAGAGGTACATCAAGTACCAATCACGTAATTATTACTGACAAAACACGACCTCTTACTGCACTGAAATTAGGGGGAAATCTCGAATGTTCTTTCAGGGTCGCTGACACCACGACATTTTTGCAAGTCCACCAGTAGCCTCAAGCTTACTTGTTCTAAGGGAGTATATAGGCAACGAAGAGGTAAAAGTAGTACAGCTTTTCCATTAAAAAAAAATGTAGTACAACTTTGTTAGCGCTAACTCACGAAATACAGTTCTGCTACAAGATTCAACGTTTGTACTTCTCTTCTCGATACGCAGGAATATAGGAATTTATAAGGCCCGCTTCTTTACGAGTAACAATTAAAAAAAACATCTTGTTCGCGTTCCATATCAACTGATTAATAATGTTTCAGCTAACATTTCAAAACAAATCAATGCATCTGTCATGCATCAAGCTACTAGCTGCCAAGAGTTAGTTCAGTGCATGCATGCATGACAAATATCTGGGCAACAGGTGGTTGCCGAATCTATTTCAAGCTGTGCCATTAGCTAAGCTACTGTTAAGAGTCAGGACGTCCGCTCCGAATTAAAAGCCCCGAAAAACTTAGTATTAAAACTTTTGCAAAATGACGCATGCTCCGGGAGTCCTGGGATCAAAGTCAGAGGGTGATCATGGCTGCCGAAAATGACAAGGCCATGGCGCTTGAAATGAATTGCAGTTGGTTATCTTTTGTCAAGTGCACGATGCTGGCTTCATGATGAGATGAGAAGACTAGAAGTTCAAGCCTACCTGGCGACCTCCTATTAGTTGGCCGGGTGGTATACCACGTCACACTTCCAAATTAACCACATAAACCAGGAAAGCTGAAAAAGAATCATTTCATAATTAGTGCCTTTGTTTTGTTGGTACACTGTTTTAAGGAGTAATTTAAGAATCATTTCATAATTTAAGAATCATTTCATAATCTTGATTGTCCGTTTAGAAACAAGGTTTGATGATTAAGCCGTTAGCTTGATGCTTGATGTGGATTATTTTATTTCATTTCAGTGTTCTATTGTTTTAATTTTATGAGCAATGATGGTTACATGACCCGCATACTCTAAATGTTTTTACTTTTCATTATGATAGTCACTTCAGATTGTGAAGTTTGGAATAATATTTGAACGAAACAACAATAGTAATGAAAGGATTGCCAGAAAAGAAATTTCATAGTGTTGTGCAACAAAAGAGACCAGGAATGGTTCCGGTTTGGCGTATATGAGAATGATGCCTTTCTATTCTAATAGAAAAACATGGTTTCTATTTGTCAACACTGGGAATAAATGAACAATTTGAATCATGGAAGAATATTAGATACACGAAACCGAAATGGACTGTACATTTTATACATCGAGCTTCATTGTTTACCAGCCTTGGATGGTACAAGTTATACAAGAGTAGGATCAAATTTTGATACCACACAGCGGTAGCATTATTTTAAATTGGTAAAAAAACTTCTTTTTTTTACATTAACTTCAATGAGAAACTAAACCGTTGCCTACGACTGCCAAAAAGAAGTTTTTTTTTTTTTTTGCGTGGACTGCCAAAAAGAAATTAAGGCAGGTTGGTCAATTCATTGGGTTGTGGGACCCTTTTTTTTTGAGACTTGTGGGACCTTTTGTTGATGTATGCCATGAATACTTTAATGTAGGTTTCTAGATCAAGTTGGAAAACATAAACATAGTGCTTGAGTCTGCCTCTAGTTACCAAATCAGAGAGATTCCACAGTATAAACAACATCAAATCCAATTTATTGGGATGTGGGACCTTTGTTGATGTAGGGCATTAATACTTTAATGTGGGTTTCTAGATCAAGTTGTAAAACAAAAACATGACGCTTGAGTTTGCTTCCAGTTATTACCAAATCAGAGAGGTTTTCCACGGTATAAACAAAATCAAATCCGAGTAAATTTCTAAGTGTCTCGTAAGTCGATTTCGAGTGCCATTAATTAAATATTCTCATTAAAAATGGCTCAAGAGGAGGATGCACGAGCATCTGAACGAGCAGGTTGTGCTTGAATAATTCTAGCATGGTGTTCTTACCATGTGTTCAGGAGTCAGGAATTGTTTTGTAGAGGTCAAGCAGATTTGAAAGGGTAATTTTCACTTCTATTATTATAACCGTCATAATTAACTATGCAGGTCTGCAGGACATGATACACACTGATTCACTGAAACCTGTTGTCCTGTCCCGTTTCCAAGACAAAAATTCACTACTAGCTCAAGGCCGAGGGGTTTCTAAACAGCTACTAGGAAACAGTATATATTGAATCGTAGGTTCGTTCCTAGCTATCTAGGAAACTTATTTCGTATTAAAGGCAGACAAAACCTTATGATGATGCTGCTTATGATAAATAAGGATTTGTACCTTGCAAATTCTCGAAGATCGTTAGATTGCAGTTTTACATTACAAATCAAATATTGCCCTATTTCATTTTGGGTCAAGTAAATAAGTAATCAGGCTCTCACACTGAACGAAAAATGGAAAAACAGAAAAGTGGATCACTTAGCAAACAGAATGGAAAGAAAAAAAAAATGTGGAGCGCTCTTAGCAAACAGAATGGAAAAATAAATGTGGAACGCTCTTCGCAAACAGCTTTGGCCCTACCTATTCTGGTACATGAACATGAGAATAAGAAGATGTATTTGCCCAAAAAAAAATATCAGTGTTGTGCATCAGAAAAGACAAAGAACGGTTATAATTTGGTGAATATGATTTTCACAAAAAAAAGAAACAAATACGGGTGAATATGAATCTGGTGCTTTTTGTATTCTGACAGAAGCAGGAGGAGGTACCCAATTGTCAACATTGGATTGAATATTTTGTCAGCATATGAATATAAAATAGCCAAAAGAATGTTGATCACACAAAAATAGAAATGGTCCGTACATGTTTACATCATTTTCCATTAGAAATCGAGAGAACGGTGCCAAAACCAAATTTGACAGGAAGTGGCCAATTTATGGGGAATGGAGACCCTTTGCTTGTGTACATACATCTTGAATGTAATACATACTTGCTGGGTGATGTTGTTGATCAAAATATCAGTGGGGGAAAAAACACAAGCGAAAACGAACAAGTTTCCGTCTATAGTTTTCTTTACATCGAAATATGGCCCTAGTTAGCTAGTTTTCATGTGACCAAATCAGAGAGGTGACACGAATCTGATACAAATATAAAGAAAATCAAATTAGTGTAAAATTTTGCATCTATCTCATCTGTCATTCTCCAGCACCATTTCTCGTTGACAATTGCAAGTAACCTGTCAAAATCCTGCTTAAATAAACCCCCTGTGTCAGCTTCCAGCTTTGCATTTCTCTGGTTGGCTCAAGAGGGGAGGTGAATGAGCACCAGGTCAATCATGACAATTGAATAGGGTGTGCTTGAACAATTCTAGTATGGCTTCCTTACCGTATGCCCAGGAGTCAAGCGAAACCGTTTCATGGCGGGCGAATTTCAAGAGTCAAGTGGATTGAAGAGGCATGCGCATGAATACGCATTTTCCCCCTTGACATTTTAAGCCTACTTAATTTTACCACAATATTGGACGGCTGAAAATTCTAAAACGAAGAACTTGTACTCGCGAAGACTCCCGTGGGCTGAGCTGGTTAGCGCCACGAGTGCGCGGTGCGCCGCTATCGAACCAAATGGATTCGCATGCTCCGTCCCAAAAATCCCTTCCAATGAAGAATTTTTTTTACCTGGATCTCTAGGCGAAGAACAAGTAGCTCTTCATTCCAAAAAAAAAAAAAAGAACAAGTAGCTCTACAATTCGATCTGCAGGACTGCCATGCTGGTAGGTTTATATTCTAATACTTTCTATGTTTTTACCATGGTCGACAAACTGTACTAGCGGCAAAGGGTCCTTGGCGAACCAGTTCGTTGGAAAAAGAACATGGAGGGGGAGAGGGGCGGAACCCTAGCGCCGCCGCCCCCTGCTGCCGCCACCGCTCGCCGCATCCAGCTTTGTAGCCCTGTGTGGCTGTTGGCCTGAGTGCCATTAATCCCTCTTCTCTCAACCACCGCCTCCAGCTCGCTCCACAGCCGTCGCCGCATCCAGCTCGTGCCGCCGTCCCCAGCTTGCTCCGCCGCCGCCGTCCCTTGCTCGCTCCGCCGCCGCTCACGCTCGCTCCGCCACCACAAAGCGAGTGCGCGACAATATCCTCTTTCTCTCTCCATTTGCTTCCTCTCCCCTCGCCCACCACAAAGCTTCAATCGAAGCTTTTCCCCAACCTCGCCGCCGGCCAAATCCGCCGCCGCGAGGCCTTCCTTCGCCCTCCTCGTCGTGCTCAAGCTTCTCGAGATTCACCTCCCTCGCTCGCACCTCTTCGCTCAACACGAGGACCACCGGAGCAAGGTCTTCGACGAGCATCGCCGACGAGCTCCCCGCGTCGACGTCGCCAGCACATCTCCGCCCTCGCCCGGCTCCAACTAGGCCCGAGATTGAAGCCACCCATCTGATGTATGCCCAAAGCCTGGAATCATGAGCTTTCTCAGCTGGAATTGCCGTGGCTCAGGAAGAAGCCTTAGGAGTCGCAAGATGCAACACCTGCAGCGCCTCATATCATCCACCCATGCTCAGGTGATATTCGTATCAGAAACTCGTAATTCAAAAATTACTAGTTCTCAGTTAACAAACCATTTTAATATGCACAATAGTTTTGTTGTTCCTGCAACCGGTCTTTCTGGTGGGCTTTGGGTCATGTGGACGGACGACATGGACGTCCAGATCATCGCCTCAAGCCACTACTATGTTTTAGCTATGGTTATACAAAAGTCTAGTAATATCAGCTTCCGTTTAGTCTGTATGTATGGTGATCCCCAGCACACTAGAACCAATGCTATCTGGGAGGATGTAGCCTCTTTTGTTGTACAAAATGATGATCGGCCTACTTTCTGTATGGGGGATATGAACAATATTATGCATGCTAGTGAAAAGTGGGGGCCTGGCTCTCCTAACTTATCTCGTATTGACAATTTCTGTATGTTGGTTAAGCATTGTGGTCTCATGGACTTGGGTTATAGTGGTCCGGCTTATACGTGGACGAATAAGCGCTTTAATACTCAGCCAACCTATGAACGTCTGGATCGATGTTTTGCTAATGCCGAGTGGTGTCAGTTGCATCCTAATACTACTGTCTATCATTTGCCTATGCTTTACAGTGATCATACTCCTATTCTTGCTGTCATTGACTCAAAAATTCCTAAGCCTAAGCGCAGGTTTAAGTTTGAAAACTGGTGGCTAACAGAGCAGGATTTCCATGAAACGGCTGCTGAGGCATGGGCAAAAACTTCCAATAAAGCCTTCCACAATCGTACCAAGCTCCTCGCCAATTCTCTCCAAACTTGGGTTCGCAAAAAGAAACCTCTCAACACCCAGCTTCAGGAGCTCGAACACCAGATTTTGCAAGTCCAAAACACACATCCATCACAAACTGACCACACCCTAGAAGCAAACCTGACCAAGATTCATCAACAGATTCTAGACAAACTCACTGAATACTACCGCCAGCGATCCAAAAAGCACTGGGCTACAAAGGGTGACAGAAACACAAAATTCTTCCAGCAGGCTTGCACCAAACGTAAGCGCAAAAACAGAATCACCTTCATTCAAACTTCATACAATAGGTCCCTGTCAAACCCAGAAGACATATCACAAGAATTCATAGATTATTACACTCAATTGTTCACAACCTCTCACCCAAGCCAACAACATCAAAGACAGGCCCATGCCCAAGCAATACCAGAGGATGATCCCTACTGCTCTCCCCCTACGGTTGATGAATGTTTACAGATTTTGAAGGCTATGAGGCTAAATGCTGCGCCAGGACCGGATGGGTTGAACGTGGCTTTCTACCGGGCTGCATGGGATTGGATCAAAAAGGATGTACACACCATGGTGACAAACTTCTACTTAACAGGTACTTTAGCTCCTCAACTCAACAATACTGATATTGTTTTCATTCCCAAAAAGAAAAATGCTACTGCAGTTACAGATTTCAGGCCTATAAGCCTCACAAATGTCAATTACAGATTAATTGCTAAATCTCTAGCAAATAAAATTAAAGTTGAGCTTTCAGAGTATATCCATCCCTCTCAACATGCTTTCATTCAAGGTAGAAGAATCACTGATAATATTATTTTGGCCCAAGAAATTGTGCATTCTTTCAATATCAAAAGTTTTAAGCAACCTTCTTTTATTCTGAAAATTGATCTGGCAAAAGCTTTTGATAGAATTGAATGGAACTTTATTGACGACGCTCTTCGACGTAAGGGGTTTCATGGTCATTTCATAGACCTAGTGCACAAGTGCATTTCGACCCCTACTTTCTCTGTCAACATTAATGGCCAGTCCTACGGTCGCTTCGGGGCTTCCCGAGGTATCCGACAAGGTTGTCCGCTTTCGCCGTATCTTTTTGTCCTCGCAATCAATGAGCTGTCCATCAGACTCCAAGAGGCACTTGATCATTCACATCTCACAGGGGTTTCCCTCGGCTACAATTGCCCTCCAATCCACTCCATCATGTTTGCTGATGACCTTATTATCTGCGGCAAAGCTGACCCTAATGAAGTTGCAGTCATCAAATCAATCCTAGATGACTTCTGTGCCCAGTCAGGCCAAATCCCAAGCTGGCCCAAGTCCTCTATTCTCTTTAGCAAGGGAGTTGATAGTGCCACAAAGGCCCAAATCAGAGCTTCCTTTCCAGTGCAGGACTTACAACCCACCACAATGCATTTAGGTCACCCTCTCCTCATTAGCCATAAAGACAAATCTACTGCCTACAATTTCATCTACAACAAATTCAGAGCCAAACTCACCACTACCAAAGCTAACACTCTGAACCATGCTGGGCGCCTTACCCTGATCCAATCAGTTTTTGCCTCCATACCGATCTATTATATGGCAAACATTCTCTTCACAAAGAAGTTCCTTGCAAAAATAACAGCGATCATCAGAACTTTTTGGTGGCAGGGAGTCCAAGATAACCAAATCTGTAAACCGCTTCATCTCAGATCCTGGAATTCAATCACAACTCCCAAAGCTTTGGGAGGTCTGGGCATCAGGGACATTCGCTTAGTTAACAGAAGCATGATCATCTCCAATGCTTGGCGCATCATTTCAGAACCTGAATCAATGCTTTCTCAAGTCCTGAGAGCAAAATATTTCCCTCAAGCTTCTTTTTGGACTGCACCCATTTATGCTCCAAAATCAATTTTCTGGGCTTCTATTCTAAAAGTTCGCAAAGATCTCACACAAAATTCGATCATCCAAATCGTTGATGGCAACACCAACATATGGAACCAGCCATGGTGCTCGGTTTGGAATCAGCTACATGACAATCTCAATCTGGAGCAAAGCGAGTATACCATCCCAAATACAGTGGCAGATCTCTGGGTTCAGGGCACAAAGGTTTGGGATGATCACAAACTCACCACTGTTTTTGGGCCACATATTGCTTCTACTGTCAAACAGGTGCAGGTACTACATGGCTCCGGAAATGACATCCTCTGCTGGAAATCAACTACGAACGGAGTCTGCACGGCGAAAAGTGCTTACAAAGGCCTAGCTGAACAGGCGATACTTGACAAGCCACCACCACCCGTCCCAAACCAGGTATTAGTTCTTTTACGCAGGATCTGGAGCGAGAAAACATTGCCACCTAGAATCAAGACCTTCGCATGGAGGCTGCTGAGACTTGCTCTTAGCACAGGTAGCAGAGTTCATCGCATACTACCAAATGCTGACGGTAACTGCTCAAGGTGCGGCCAAAAAGAAACAGAGGCACACTTGTTTTTCCATTGCAGCTTTGTACGAGCGGTGTGGTTCCAGTCGCAAATGGCAATTCGCACAGACCAAGTTCAAGATACAGACCGAGGAGTCCACCATCAGATTGCAACTCTGTTGCAACAAAGCAACAATGCAATTCCAATTGATTTTATTCTAACCATTATGTGGTGTCTATGGAAAGCTCGAAATGATCACAGGTTCAACAAAGTGGAGTGGACGACGTACAGGGTGCTGAATGAAGCCCGAGCTCTTCGAGACGAACACAACCTTGCCGAAGACATCCCAGCCAACACGACAGCACAATCGAGCTCTGTTTTGCAGGTACAGAGGCCAACTATCAGGCAGGGACCGGCAATATTTGTCGATGCATCAATCAAACAATTGACGCCACCAGCACCAACTACGCCGGCCGGGATCGGAATCTTCATCGTCGACAACAGAGCCACTCTCGCCTACACGGTGTCCATTCAAGCCATTCTCTTGCAGCCAGCGGACGTTCTGGAGGCAGAGGCTCAAGCCCTCCTCTTAGCAGCCAGGATCGCCAGACACATGGGCATCAACGAGGCCAACTTCCTGACGGACAGCAGCATTGTAGCAAATGAGGCTAACTCCAGGAACCCTCAATCACAACGAGGAACATGGAGAATTAGGCCGGCGCTTCAAGAAGTCCACCATTTATATCAACAAGCCTCCCTCTCGGTGATCAAAATTCCCAGAGACCGTAACAAGAGAGCGGATATGCTAGCTAAACAAGCACAACAAGGCACATTCCTTAGGAATTGTTTGTACTCGTGTGAGTCCTTCACTCATTCTACATGTCCAGTGCAAAGAGCACTACAGAACTTCAAATGGGATCAGTTTCATCCCATCATTGTATCATGCCTTTAATGCAATATAACCGTTTGATTTCAAAAAAAAAAAAAAAAAAACTGTACTAGCGGCAGCACTTGCACGTTCTTGCCACGTTCTTGACCTTGACCTTTGGGCCAGCACATAGCTGCTTGATGGGCGCAGTCGTTCAAAGGATGGCTACAGAGAATCTGGTGCACTCGACTAGCATGCCTCATAGTTTATCTTGACGCTACTTGCCGTGGATTGAAATCCAAAGGATTTGCCGAAAGACGAAGGTTCACAAATACTATTATGTAGTACTCCGTACCTACCAACAGTACTATACTCACGTGCAGCATATGATTGACTTGTTTCTGTTTCCAAGGCAGTGTTCTCTTCAGATCATTTGGAGACCTCTGTTTGATTTTAGAGAAAGGGAAGGACAATGGAGGTTGCCTTACTTGACTTCCAACTACTAAAGTCCAGACCACTAACTTTTTCCCTTGTTCCTGAGGCCACTCTTAACACAAGGGTCATCTCTCTATTTTCTAGTAGCTTCCACGCATTAATGCATCCTAACAACATCTCTTCTTGTGGTATCCTAGCTAATCCTAAACCGATATTTTCCGACACTAGCACTGTGTCTGAAAAGCGACGGACCTTGTGGTTCCAAAACCCAAGAGCATGCATGCTAGGGAAAAAAAAAGAAAAAGAAAATGCGGCATAACTGCTATTACTCGATTCCAGCCCCATTTCCCCTGGAGGCAAGCTCGTAAAAATTAAATTTGCATCGGCATGCATGCATGCGAGGACGGTTCAATTGGAATCGCCACAAAAAGGGGTCGAACGTAACTCCCTAGCTTAATTAGCATCTACGTACACTGCTTCCAGTATGCGTTGTCCAGATTTGCCGATGGATACAGTTTGTGTCTGGAAAACATAAAATGAACTCAAAGGGTGCTTGCTGATGAATTATATATTCGTAAAAAATGACAAGTGCCTTCAGTCAAACAAGGGTAGGGATATACTAAAGGGCAAATGGACGTGGACAAAACTGGCTCCTACTTCTTTATCGAATATCGATGGGAATTGGCGTTTGGCAAATGAGAAATGATGGGTGGTTTGAGAAACTGCGAGGTCCTGGTTTTTTAAGAGGCTCAGTATCAGCATACTCCACGCAACGGATCGATCGACCCTCCTACGGTCACTGTAGCGACGGTTTTTTTTCTTTAACCACCGCTACATGGATTGTAGTTTTGCCGCTACAGTGACATTTTGTAGTAGTGACGTATACCCTGACGAAATAGAAGTTGTAGTATGCTGTAGTTGCAGTTGCACATCAGCTGTCTATTCCAATGAACAACGAAGCCAGCTGCCTTAGCTTTGCAGCTTCAGCTACACTTTCAGACGTACGACGTTCTAATAAAGCATGTGTAATATCAAAAGCTGCTGCTATTCATCATCAACTGATCACCGTCGCTATCACATGCTGCGTGTCGAGTTAGCAGTAGGGAGGCTATAACAAACGGCTCTACTTGATCTGTATATGTATATTTTCGCTTAAAATGTCAACGCTTGTTTCCGGCTCAACCCCCAAATATGCAAAAGGTCTTTCAGTGACGAAGAAGCTACCCACCCCCGGCCCTGCCATGTTCACACGAGGCATATATGTGTATGGAATGAGCGGTAGGAGTCATTACCTAATTCATTGTGAGTTGTGATTCGTTTTTTTGTGCAATAATTGGGGGAGCGGTGAGGTGATCAGCTGAGGATCAGTTCACGCCAACTTGGGTCATGTGATTGGATGGAGAAGATTTCAACAAGTTTATGCCGTTCGTCACAGGTGGCCATACACCAAGTCCACTTCGGCTACGAAATAAAGGAAATTAAGGCTCAAATCCTACACATACCCCCTTCAGTTTCATTAAAAATAAATTAATTTTCGTTTAACTGATAACGTTAGCGCAACTTTTTTTTTGTTGAAATATGTTTGAGGTATGTTCTCAATCATTTTTTTCGAATCATGTTCTTAATTTTTTTGGCCCGGTAAGAAGAAAAAGGGCGAGTACGTATATATAAAGCACGAGGTTTCAATAGCCGACCGAGCCGTATTGTGTATATATGCAAAAAGGTCGGCAATGCAAGACAACTAGGCTTCGCATGGTTCCAATATTCATGCAGACGCGAACCCACGACGTGAGTGTGAAGGCATCACATCAAGAAGTCGTTTTGCTACTCGCTATATTATCTCCATAGCCTGTCTATAGGGTGGATAATGGGCGCACTGTTGTTCAAATGTTCAGTGGCTGATATATAATTAATCGTCAACGGCTAATATTCCTTATAGCGGAATTCAGCGGCTAATATATAATTTTGGTCAGGAATGTATTCCTATACGCTTAGGTCGTGAGAGTTGCATACACACAGAGACACACGGGTTATTATTCGCTTCCATGCCGTTGAATTGAATCTGCTGGCTGCGTAGCTGCGTACTAGTCCATATATGGAAATCCAATCCAGCTAGTTTGGAAGCCGCTTCAACAACCAAAGACTTGCTCATCAGTCAGTAGTGCTCGTTCGGCGGCGGCTCGAGTTACGCCTACCACCGCTCGAGTTTATTATGCCGATAATAACCTTGCTGGTCGTGGTCGATCGATCGATTGCCATCGAGAGACGAGCGAGGAAGAGAGGTTGGTGCCAGCTCGCATGCACCTCCTCATCCGGGTGGATAAGAGCCTGCGTGCAGGAAATTCAAAAAAGAGCAGAGCTGAGCAAGACGTCTTGTTGAAAAAGTGCGCCACGGTCTCCACAACTCCAATGGCCGGAAGATAAGTTGGGCCCAGCATCAGAGGGCGACGGTCGATCTAGTAGCTAGCCAGCTGGCGACCGATTCGGAGCTAGCTGCCACGTCGGATGGTTGTTGGGTGCGTGTTGCTTGCGTTGCGTCGGCAGCCAAGGATTGATTAGCGCGCGCGCAATGAACTGAACTACTCCGTATACCACAGAAGTCGTCGCCTCCGAGTTACAGGCACGTACTCCTATACCCCAATATGGTTTCCAGCTCAAACATTACATGCAGTCTCAAAAAAGGATTCTAGACTTTGAAAAGCTTAGGTGAAATTACTTGAATATGCATTGCGTCTCTCAAGCCAGAGCAAAATCTGTTGGTGGGTACTGAATTTAGTGTACTCGTTGAATTTGTTGATCACGGCTATTTTAATTCGCATGTATAAGCTTTTTCAATGAAACCTGGCTAGAAATACAATATATGAATATGCTTAGCTTGCAAGTATCTCAATTTTTTTTTTGTATCTAAGAAACATATTCTTAGAGCACCGCAACGCTGGTGCGAACCAAAGGAAGACGGCTCGGTTTGATCACCATAACATGTGTGAGTTCCATAGCCGACTAAAATGATTATTTTCTTTCTCGCTCTGCTCCTCCTTGACTTTACCTGTGTGAATTCCCACAGACAAAAAATAATACTGTTTAGAGTGTGATTTTGGTTTCTGACACTCCATAGATTCGGTTCCCATAACATGCTTGGTTCGATTTCCACGGCTCTCTCGGTTCGTTTTTCAGCAATCTACTCTTATGTGGGTATCAAATTAGATGCGACGTCGGGAGATCAATCCACTAGCATGCACGAGAATATATGATTACTCATGGGCTCATGGAGGTTCGAATCCTTCCGTCCCTGATTTTTTTTTTATGAAACCTGGGTAGATAGCCCCACATTCTTCAGTGCTAGGCGACGTTCCTGTCGACAACGATGCGTTGGTGACTTCATCAATCTCGAAGATTTGTCGACTCAATCTTCAAAGATGCTCATAGAGGTAAGACTTGCGTAAGAATGAGTGTGCATCCGTGGTGTGTGTCTGAGTTGTATAATAAAAAAATGGCACCCACGCCAGCGGAGCGGACCTCACCTCCATGGTTCTACACGTCGACATGTTCTGGGCTAGTCAGCTCAGGGCGCGAAACCTACGTGGAATTGCTGCGGTGACGTCGAAGATAAACGTCGGCCAACAAAAGAATACTGCATGATTGCCAACGCCGTCCTTCCAATCCAAGCCAACAAAACAATTTTTTTGCGCGAAGTAAAAAAGAAAATAAGGAAAGTCAGACCACGGTTTTTGCCGCGGCGCGGCCCACTGGGACGGGCTCACGTCGCCCGAAAACGCGCCAAGAACTTGCGCATCACAGCTCCCCCCTCCGTGACACCACCATTTCTTTACCCGCCCTTTAAAAAGCCGCGGCTCATCTGGTGCGGTTCGTTCGCTGCCGGCCAGCCTTCCCCTCCTCTTCTCTCCTGCCATTCGCAGACATTTCTGAACAACCAGAACAGCAGCTCGCTGCTCTTCTCCATCAGCAGCAGCCAGACAGCCAGCCAAAGTGGGGAGCCTGAAGCAGAGGTTCTCGGGCCTCCTGATGG
Source organism: Eragrostis nindensis (assembly GCA_012490785.1). Lineage (NCBI taxonomy): Eukaryota > Viridiplantae > Streptophyta > Magnoliopsida > Poales > Poaceae > Eragrostis > Eragrostis nindensis. The sequence continues at coordinate 217,443 of JAAXCT010000877.1, forward strand.
GGATCTGCTCGTCCTCCTCGAAGCGGCAGGAGCCGGAGCAGGACTCCGACGAGACCGTCGTGTACGTGATGGAAGACCAGGACGGCGCCTGCGGCGCGGCGGCGGCCGGCAGGAGGGTGGCCTCGCTCTACTCCCAGAAGGGCAAGAAGGGGCCCAACCAGGACGCCGTCATCCTCTGCCAGGTATGCCAATGTCCCCTGCTTGTGCTTGCTTTGCTGCTTCGATTCCAATAGCGCCGTTCTTTGTTCTGCTAATTTGTCAATTGCGCGCCGGATTTGTGTGCGTTCTACTGTTCCTTCTGGGTGCGTCTGGCGCTAACAATCTCAAATCAGAGTGCTGCAATGCCAGGAGAGCCTACAAATGACTCTTTTTTGCTGGTTTGGTCTTCTTGATGCTGGCTGCAGAACACTGTTTATTTCAATCAAAGTTAGAAAAGAAAATTCCTATTTTTTCCGAAAGAGTTCTGACCTTCTGGTGGATCTGTACGGGGTTAGATATTTCCATGAACAGTTGAGGTGTAGTACTCATTTTTCGGGTTCAAATTGCTCCACCCGCTTTCTTTTTTTTCCCTATCTAATCATGAATCAGATGTCCGGTCGTTAACACCAATCCCAGAAGAAAACTTGTAGTTTAGGTGTTGTTGGCTCTTGAGCAAGTCTATCTGCTCACCAGGCTCTTGACTTAGCACACAAACTTGTTACGCGGTGCAAAGGAAATTTTTCAGCAGTTACCGTCACTAGTAATTCCCTGCAGGACTCGGTAGTACACCGCAATCATCATCATCATACAGTAAAAAAGCGCGTGTGCGGTAATTTTGTTTCGCAAAGCAGCGTAGAGCCACATATTCAGAATTTTTTAAGCCAAGGGGTTTAACTAGTCAACCCTTTACGAGGCGCCACTGGAATCTTAGCTTTGCCAACAAGTGTCGGACGTGTTCGACCTTATCGTCGGTGCTCTGCACACCTCAAAAGTCAGACAGTGATGTTTAGAGTAATTCCGATTTTTCCTTAATTTTATACCATTTTTGGCCTCAATTATTGCGCCCCATGTTGGCCAAATCCGCGGCCGGTGGGCACGCACGCGCCCATGATACCCTGCAATCTGATCCCAAATTAAGCTTTGATTTACCTAGTAACAATAATCTCACCGACCTTTTGAAAACTCGACTGTCAAAGATGTTCTCCGATCCTATCTCTACGCAATGATCACACCTTTTATTTACCAAAAAAATTTCTGACGTTGTTTTAATTTAATTTTCTTCAGGGGTTCGGCATGGAGGACGGCGTGTTCTGCGGGGTGTTCGACGGGCACGGCCGGTGCGGGCAGTTCGTGAGCAAGCTGGTGCGCGACTACCTCCCCTTCATGATCCTGAGCCACCGGAACGCGTTGCTCCTGGCCGGCGCGGACGACGACGACGACGCGCCCTTCAGCGACGCCTCGCCGTCGTCGTCGACGGACGGGAGCGGCGGCTCGTCGCCGCAGCTGTCGCCGGCGCAGATGCTGGAGGAGTGGCGGGGGGCCTGCGCCAACGCGTTCGAGGCCATGGACAAGGAGCTCAAGGTCCAGGCCAGCGGCAACGTGGACTGCAACTTCAGCGGCACCACCGCGGTGTGCGCCATCAAGCAGGTACTACTGATCGATTTGAGCATCGTTCGAGCTGCTCTCTGCTCGTGGCATCTTTCAATGAACTAACTCGCGCTGGATTGGATTGATGATCACAGGGGAAGGACCTGATCATCGCGAACCTCGGCGACTCGAGGGCGGTGCTGGCGACGATATCGGAGTCGGGCTACCTCAAGGCCGTGCAGCTCACGACGGATCAGAAGCCCAACGTGCCTGGTAGTTATCTCTCGTTGTACTCCGTATTGAATTTTGTGTCCTTTCGAACGAACGGAAGAACTGAATGTTAGTTCGTGACTATCGCAGAGGAGGCGGAGCGCATCAAGCGGTGCAACGGGCGCGTGTTCGCGCTCAAGGACGAGCCGTCGGTGCAGCGCGTGTGGCTGCCCGACGAGGACTGCCCTGGCCTGGCCATGGCACGGTCGCTGGGCGACTTCCGGCTGAAGCGGCACGGCGTGGTGTCGGAGCCGCAGGTGAGCCACCGCCGCATCGGGGCCGGGGACCTGTTCCTGATCCTGGCGACGGACGGCGTGTGGGACGTGCTGAGCAACGAGGAGGTGGTGTCCATCGTGTGCGCCACCCCGCGGAAGCAGCACGCGTCCAAGGCCGTCGCCGAGGCCGCCGCGCAGCGCTGGCGGAGCCGCTACCCGTCGTCCCGCGTCGACGACTGCTCCGCCGTATGCCTCTTCCTCCGCGACCAGGACTGGGCCGCCGCCGCCGCGCGGCGCTAGGCACCCATAGTTTCGCTTATAGCTCGTGACCCCGTACGTGCGCGCGCTGCGCCGGGTGTTCGTGAGGTGCTGCGCGTTTTTACCAAGTGCTGTAAAATAGTTGTGTCGATAAAGCTCGGAAGGGATGTTTTGCAGATATAAGGAAGAAGAGGATGTGTTCTTGAGTTTTGATCATGGTGTGAGGAGAGAGAGGGGGGCCTGCCGGGTAAGAAGAGATGGCCAGCAGAATTTGCAGCCTTACTTACGCCAAGTGTGTTGTCATGCTTACCATAGGGAGAGGTGTGTTTTGCCACTGTAAAATATACCATCGCGCAAAGCAAATTTCTCTTCTCCGAGTGGATGGATCTGTGTTCAAGACAGACAGTTGAGCTCCCAAGGTCTCTGCTGACACCGCGCCTGCTCACCAGTTCGGGCGACAGTTACTGTCTCGGGAACCGTTGACCGTGTCCGAATTGTCGGTTGGTGGTGCTGTGCGGCCGGCCGGCTAGGCAGAGGGAGGCCTCTGCTTCTAGAAGCACGCGGTTTGCATCCAAACTGCGGCGCAGCAACGGCAGCTTGTTTTTCCGATCGATCCCGATCCAGCTCTCGTCTATACCACTGTTCCTCAGCGGCTGCTGTCAAGTTCTGGATCGCCACGCCGATAAACTAACAAAACACGAAGCATCATCATCCATCGCACTCAAACCTTGCAGATAAGCACCGGTGGCGAGCCAGCACGAGCTTGGAAGTCAGCGACGCGCAAGGCACAGCGCCTCGCCCCGTCGCTGCGTGAAAGCATCACCGTCAAAATTCTGCCGTGTTCCTCGTAAAAAAAAAATTCTGCCGTATTCGTACGGTCAATCGGGGCTCAGGCTCGCGCGCCGTACGCGTACCTTGCACGGACGGACGGAGGCTCGAGCGACGAAATGCTCCGGGGAGAAGAAAAGTACTACCGCCCCTTACGCAGCAGAGAAACTTCCACCATGTGTGAGGCGTGGTGGACAAGGCCGCGGAGTCTCCTTGTCCTCTACTACCCCGCTACCTACTGTGCCTCTGATGAGAGCTCACGGTCTCAACTCAAGAACAGGACTACTTCCTGATGGACTTCATCTCTCGAAGCCAAGGTGCTCAATGCTCACCTCGCCGCAAGTCTCGTCACATGCCTTTAGTGCTAGTGTTATCACCTAGGAGTATACTAGAAAGAAGTACACAGACTTACTGCAAAACTAAGTTTCACTTGCAAACGATGATTGCAGATCGGTACTCAGAAGGAATGATAGGTCGATCTAGTTTTTGCAGTTGTTCTAGAATCCAGACCAGATGTCGCGAGTGCAAATGCAAAACTTTTAAGTACGTTATGATTCCACCTATATGCATGCCATCTGCAAAAATTTTTGGCTGCACGTGTACTACGTACAAAAACTACCATCAAAGATCACGGCATGAACAAATCACAAGTAGGATCACTTTTTTATTTGTTTTAACCAACAAATGCGTAGAAAAGCAGTTGATAATAATACCACAATAGCTGCTAGTATGATATAGCATTTCTTTGTCAAAGGTCTGAAAGTCCATGATGGTTAACCGTAGCTCGTTTCAATTATTAGAAAAAGAATAACAAAATTTACAAAATACTTTTTTTTTTGCGAAGGGATTTATAAAATCCTTTGTGCCTCGTACACAAATTCATGTGACCATTGGTCATATGTTGTCTATTTTTCTCTTTCCTGCTTTATTTTTGGCAGCAAATCTTGCTACTTCTTCATTTCAAAACAATTGCAATGCTGAATTTGGTTAAAATCAGACACCTCTATCCTCTAAAAAAAGAATCAGACATCTCTATATTTGATCATTATCTTTAAAATATTTATATAACTTAGTAAAATAAAGTATATATTTATAGATTCACCATGAGAAATACTTTCATGAAGTATAATTCACATGATGGTAAACTATATAAATTACAAGTGGTGCACGCTATCACGGGAGAAGGTGACGAGAGCAAGGATGCTAGCAACATTGAGTCAGTTGTTGGTTGTACAACACCATGAGGTGCGTTTTAGCCTTCTTATTCCCTTTGTGTGTCACTCGGGACATTAGGAATTCTCACATTCGTGGGTGATGACTGACGAGAGTAACATCTAATATATCATGATTCATGAACACCAAACAGTGAGGGTCATGACTAGAGTTGAGGGTCACACTATAGGACCCTCTATACACATGGCTGCCTACATAGTGTAAATCAAGTAATAATCAACCTAATAGACTATCAAATTCGAGCAACTTGGCTCACCAGTTGACCATCACCATTTTGAACACAACAGTTTCATCATTTATGAAAACCCATGTCAACATTTTAAGAAACAGGGTCATAAAAACAAAATGTTGACACAACATACAAATGTTTTTTTTACGGAAAACAACATACAAATGTTAATGTTGAATTTCAAAACACTAAAAACAATGCAATTGTTGGTATATTAATGTTAATGTTGAAGTGTGATATTTGTTGTTGTGTCAACATTTGTATGTTGTGTCAACAAATATCACCATGTTGAAATTTCAAACACTAATAACAATGCAATGTTAACACCAACCTATAATATACCAACAGCGATAGTTAGTACAACATATTAAATCTCATATTGAAGCATATTATTCTAAACAATGCAATGGTTCAGATAGATTCAAAAAAAGACTTGCGGGTCAGAAAAAAAATACGCTTAAATTTTAAAATCTATTTCTTTTCTCCCACATACCCCAACCAGAAATTACCACATGGCGACAACTTGTCCTTGGCCTTCTCCACTCGCACACATCTCAATCGGTGCACGAACTTCAGACACACACTAGAAATATATGGCGTGACCTTGTTGCGCCCGCTGTCCCATCTGATGTGCGATCTAGTGATATGTCGATAAGTCTTGATGAAGTTATGATGCAACAACTATATGAAAGATTTATTTAGACTTATAAAAGGCTTACGGAATCTCAATGAAATACGCATTACACATGCATACATCATATTTGAGCAGAGCCATAGTATTGTCAATGTCAAGTAAAAGGATGCCAACATTTCCACATAATCATATATGAATCATGGATCGTGGTAATAGAAATATGGTGTATTGTTAGCACACCCCGTCTATACAAGCCACAGATATAGTTTAAATTGGTCATCTGATGTTCAGTCAAAAAAATAATTGTTCATCTGATCATTTACACTAACCAACCATCATCGTTGATTCATTAATTAAGTACTTCATAAAATTCCATAGAAGGTCACATAAGCGTTATAAAAGTAGAATATGAGCACTTATTTATGACACTCAACAATGAAACCACTGAAATGCATCTGCATATACTACATTGCATGTTTGAAATAACCTCAATGATAACAGCATAAACTGAATAAACTCTTCATAAATTATATTATTTCCATCCATATTTTGTGCGTGGCAATTACAAAGCTATCTCACGTCTTAGACTGTGTGCCTGACATGACCATACTAATGTCTCGGTTAAGATTCTTGTATAGGAATGCTTCAATCACTATTGAATTGTGGCTTTTCAGTTGTAACAAATAGAAATGGTAGACATTTCAAAAAAAAAAAGGTACAGACGATAAAATGCAAGATTCGTAATTAATTTTGTATGACGAAATCAACAAATCCAAGACTAACATTTTGTAGCTACTCCTTTTTAGCACTAAAGTTCATGTACTATAGTCTCTTACATTTGGAAATGGGAATTATTCCACTTCAAAGTGAAGCCTTACATTAAACTTATTATACAAAATCAATTAAGTAGAGCTGAACAAATCAATCTCTTTCGAAAACTGGATACCCTTCTACAGGTTCATGTAACAACAATTCTTTTCTCCGAGTCACAAGGAAGCAATTTGGCAAAAGAAAGGAAAAGCAAAGGCAGCAACAACTGTCAGCGAGCATGTCTTCTTGCCCTTTTCTTGCTTCACATAAAGCTTGGATAGCTAATAATCCAATTCGCATCACATCCAAAATCATGGTTATGTGGAAATGCATCAGTACCATGTTATAATAAACCATAAAAAGTACTAAAGCGCCTTCAGCTCGATCTTGAGTTGTTACTGATTTATGTCAGAGCCATATGAGTACTCAAATCATACCATGACTCTACAAATAGACCATCTCCCTGTTAGTATAGTTATTTTAAAGGGGAAAGGGAACAAGGATCCTAATTCTAAAATTATCCTGAAGTGCAAGAGTTGGAAAAAAAAAAGTGGACATAAAGTTGAAAATATGGTCATAACAGTATCATATTCCAGCAAGAATTCTCTAGCTGTTCAAATACCATTCTAAATTTACTAGTTAACTCATATATCAATATCTGAATGAGCACATGGCTATCGGACAGTAATACAAATAAGAAATAATGAGCCTCTACTTATTGTCTTGTTCTCCCTAATTACCAAGATAGCTTGGGTGGTCTTACTGATGTTTTTTTTTTGAAGAAACCAGTCTTACTGATCTGTCAAGTTCCTCTTCTAATTACCAAGATAAACTTTTGAATAGGGACAAGGAAGGGTGCACATAGTATTTCAGACATTGTTGTGCTCAGCCAAGGGGTCTCTGGTCGAACTGGCTAAGAGCTACCGGCGGCACCCCGCAGACCCAGGTTCAAACCCCGGTGGGTGCGAATTATGGCTGTGGGTAAAAAAATCCCCTCGCCTCTCCTCATTGTCAAAGCACGTGGATGTTCCGGCCCAGTGCACCCGGGGACCCGAGGTTGTCTCGTTGTGTGCGCCTTGAGTGCCGGCGAACAGCTTTCCGGGCCGGGTCGCATCTCACCTGGGCTTCGGGCCCGTGTACGGCGGGGAGAGGGGTTCGGGGATTTTCTCGGTCTGCGTGAGAAGACCTTTCTTCTTAAGTAGAATGTTGTGGGGGCAGCTTAACCCCCGCAGATCGAGTTTTTGTCCAGTACATTGTTGTGCTCAGTAATTTTGTCCATACAAGTGATAAATAACAAAAAGTTACAAGAGGTATGAAGCATGGTTTGAAGCATCAGAATAGCACAGAAGCATTCTCGTAAACACATCGACGGTGCTTGGTATTAGATCGGGGGGACACTGAAATAGCAACAAGGTGATCCCCTCTTAGCAGAGATTCTGTGACCAAAACGATGTTCAGATCACTGATAATAGTTGCTCTTAGCAAAAACTTATGGACCTAGCTAATCTGAAAAAGAAAAGTGGATATGCAAAAATAAACACTGTTTACTTAATGAATTATCAAGGTATAATGTTTGTGAAATTTACTTCAGTTTTAGCACCATTGAATATCAAAACATACAGGAAAAGACCTGTGATTTGAAGTATTTTGATTAAAATTAAGCCCAGTAAAGGGTGATACCTATCAGCAATACAGTGGTCATGCCTAAAACATCAAGAGAAAGGATTCATTGAAATCAATATTTGTCGAACATGAAAGAGGAACATTGATTCAGGTGACACGGCAAAACGAATAAATTGTGGCAGGGTGTTTTTTAACACATGAGGATGTGTGCTATGGGGTTCCTAGATATAGTTTAATTACAAGTAGCATGTAAATTAATAGCCCACTGAACCTCGTGATACAAGTTGATAAGTACAGGAGAATCTATAGTCACTTATACTTGAGACAAAAACCATGGCCTCTGCTCTAGCTTGACATTACATCAAACACTTGGTAGGCATGCAGATGCAGTGAAATGTAGATTGCAGTGCGCACGGCCGCGAATCCACAATAAGGGGCAGTGAAGGAGGCGCTTAATCAAGCAAGGAGAGCAAGTGTCAAATGAATCGAGGACTTCGTGGCAGAGTCGAGGTCGGTTGCTTGGTTTGACGCCGACGCTGGAGAAGATAGTTGTAGGGACTCTGCCTTCGCGGTCTGGGGAGGAACGGCCGGGACAGGGGATGGAAGTGGCAGTTTTGGCGGCCCTCGAGCGGAATTTCGGGAGTGACGGCCGGCCGGAGTGGGTGGAGGAGATGCGGCGAGGGCTGGAGCCATGTAACACACAGAGAGTTGCGACTCCGAGAGAATTCTCGAGCTTTCGGGTGCAGAGGAAGACCCGATCCGCTTCGCATCCTACGGTTTGTATCAACAGATTCTTGTATCGAACGGTTAATGTTAACGGGCCGACGTGGATATATCCACGGCCCGCGAACGCGACCACGTTGGGATAGTAAGAGATGCCAAGTTTAGGACGCTCTCCTTGTAATAATTTTGTGAAGCTCATAGGCACAAGTTCGCCGTTCTTTTAAAATCAAGTAAGAGCATCTCTAAGAGATTCTTATAAAATTGGTCCCATTATGAGGAGCAACTTTTCTCGACTCAAAAAAAAAGAGGTGCAACTTTTCTCTCCTCCTCCAACAATCCTTCCCTAAAAATAGATTAACACACTTTTGATTGGACCACTTCATCATTTGGGGTCACAAAAACATTAATTCCATAGAAAAAAAAGAGATGGGAGTCCCAGTTCTTCCCTGTTTGTATCTACAAATGAGGGAAGTTTAGGGGCTATGAAAAACTAACGGTGGTTTTAGAGTCCTGTTGAAGATGCTTTTTTTGATTGAATCCTATATTTTATTTAGAGGAGGTTTATGAGGCTCTCTTGGAGATGCTACCCTAGATTTTACCAAGAAAAAAAGCGTATCAGAACTTTGAGCCCCGGAACGTATCGGAATTGGGCCCAAAGTAAACCGAGGAATCCAGAGCAAAATACAGGTCAAGTCCATAGAGACCAGCTCTATAAATATCTACACCCGTCCCTTTTGGTAGGGTTTTCCGCCGTCTTATCCCTTCGACCCCAGCAATTCGCTCCCCGCAGCCTCCCCCCAAACCCTAGCCCTCCTCTCTCCGCCATGGCCGACGACCATTACTCATCCAAGCGCAAGTACGACGACCCGTCGCCCCCGCCGCGCCGCACGGGCTTCTCCTCCGGCCCGCCTCCTGCGTCTCCGCCCGCTGGGGCCGCCCCGTCGTACAACAGCGTGCCGCCCCCCTCCGATGAGATCCAGCTGGCGAAGCAGCGCGCACAGGAGATCGCGGCGCGGCTCTTCAACGCAGCCGAGGCAAAGCGCCCCCGCGTTGATAACGGCGACGAAGACGTCGGCGTCGGAGGAGGCTCCTACGGCGGTGGCGGCCGCAGCGGCGGCGGTGGCCTTGGCTTCTCATCCTCTGCGGGTGGCGGCCACGGCTTCTCATCATCTGGTGGTGGTGGTGAGTGGATAAGATTTTTCATTCAGCCCATGTGTGATTGCGAGATCTGTTTGTTCGTGCATAGGCTGCTTTCATGGTGTAGATTTCGCGTATTTTCTTTGCTTGTTTTTTCTGCTGGTGGCGGGTGACTAGATAGGATTCCTTGTTAAGCACATGCTTTATTGCGAGATTAGTTTGTGCACAGGGTTCGTACCCCATGTTTTACGTTCGAAGCTGGGGGCAGGATCGGTAGATCTATCAGCTTGTCCTGCTGTAATTAGCTCCTGGCTATTTAACTCGTGGCTGATTGGGATTTTAGTTATGCATAGATAAGAAGCACGCAGATCCTATTTTGATCAGTCCTGTCAGGTCATTACAACTTTACATTATTACACCTGCAAGTGTAGAGGGCCTAATATTGCAAGAAGCCGCAAGAAACAACCTTGTCGTGTTCTCCATGCTACACCTGAAAGCTAGATTGATGTGTTTAATCAAACATCTAATGTCTTGGGTGGAAGTTTGGTGTTTGCTATGGAGGGTTAGTCTGGTCGCAACGAATATTGTTGCACCTGGTGATGAAGGCAAGGCCATGCTAGGTGTTCTTGGCTGCAATGCCATGGTGGTGCTGCGGAAACATTTCTTAAGCAGGGAGACAAGGTTAGCAATGGGATGTTGCAAATGGCTGCTGAACACCATAGCAGCGATGGCAGAGGTCGTGTTGATAAGGATGGAAAGAGGCTGCTATTTTTGTTAGGTAGAGGGTCCATGATTTACCACTCTAAATTTTTATTGTTGTGTGGCAAGATGGGTAAGCATTTGGATTTCTCTGTTGGATAACTTTGTGCCATTCCCTCGTTTGGCCACTCAGTCGTATTTTATGGTGTTTGTGTTCTATGATGTTAACTTGTGTGTTCATAAAATATCCCGTCTAATATGTATCATAGTGTGGATCACATGAACACGAAATGTTACATCTTTTATGTGCCATCAATAACATACTTTGTTAATATGCATTCTGAAAAATAGTGGTTTCTGTATCAGGCCATGGTGCATCAATCCCGCCATTATCTTCTCAAAGCAGCACACCTCAGTACTCATCATATGGTGGAAACCAGGGTACAAGCAAAAAGATTGAAATCCCAAGTGGAAGGGTAACTGTGTTCAATTTCATTTCAACAACTGAATGTTATTGGGGAAAACAATCTGAAGTGTGATATTTGTTGTACTAACTGTCGCTGTTGGTATATTATAGGTTGGTGTTATCATTGGCAAAGGTGGGGAAACTATAAGGTACCTCCAACTTCAGTCAGGAGCAAAAATTCAAGTTACTAGGGACAATGAAGCTGAACCTGGTTCGCTGACCAGACCAGTTGAGCTTCAAGGCACTCCTGAGCAGATAAGCAAAGCTGAGCAGTTGATCAATGACGTTCTGGCAGAGGTATGAGCTCTGTTCTGGTTGTAGCTTTTATTTTTTGAGCTCTGCATTATTTTTAGCAATCATGCGAACATATCATGCAATCTTCTGCAGGCTGATGCTGGGTCATCTGGTCATGCATCTGGTGGTCGCAGAGGTCAGCCAGGTGCCGAGCAGTTCCAGATGAAAATTGCTAATAACAAGGTAATTATTACCCAATTCTTGACGATGACTTTGCCCAGTTATCGTCTCTATTTTTCTTTATGTAATTTTTTTATATGTTCCTTTTCAGGTGGGTTTGGTTATTGGAAAAGGCGGTGAGACTATTAAATCCATGCAAGCCAAATCTGGAGCTCAGATTAAGGTTTGTGGTATTGATTTTAGCTTCCATTAGCATTGGCAGCTTTGCAGCATCTTTTTCATATTGATTTTTGCTCTGCCTTGCGATTGCAAATTCTGGCGGCAGGAAAAAAATCTGTAATTGTAAGCCACTTGTTGTTCGTATGTCCACTACATTTTCCTAGATGCCAAAGGTTTATTGATTATGTATGATGTTGATTATAATCATTTCTAACTATACCCAAATTTACTAGTTTGATTAATTCTCATTTGGTTCTATGTTTAGTTGATATATGTCCTTGAACAATCTTGTGCAGGTTGTTCCTTTGCATTTGCCCCCGGTGATCTATCAACTGAAAGAACGCTATATATTGATGGCTCACAAGAGCAAATTGAAATTGCAAAGCAGTTGGTGAATGAGGTTATCAGTAATGAGGTCCGCTTTCTTTCTCTTGTTTGTGTTTTTTTCTTGATTGCTCTATCATTTTGTGGTTCATGTGTGATAAAAAATATTGCTTCTGGATTTATGCTGTTTGTGTTTCTTAGTTTATTTTTTACTATATGTTCCTTGGTTCAACTGCTACCATTGTGTTGCCTTTAAAAGCACCTTTGTTTGCTTCTTTGATGCCCACATCAATATCATGACTAGGCTAGGCATTGTGTTCACCCGTTTGATGTAATTTCTGTCTCACAAGGGAATTTGTTATATTGCTGACCTTTTTCTGAATAAAATTTCTGATGGGTTTGGGGATGACTTCAATAAGAGTGAAATTTATTTATTAACCTTATCATTTTTGTCTTGTTGAGACCATGTAACCAAAATTGTCTCCTTATCACAATTAAATTTCTGAGGAATCAATTCTTTTTCATTATAAACATTCTCCTATGTTGTGATGATATTCTTGGGCAACCGTATGTCATTATGTATGTAGCTTGTCCATGTTGCTGCCAGCACATAAGAGTACTTCTATTTGTTCTAGTCAAATTAGTAACCTTTGCTAACCAGGAGGTCCGAAACTGTCCTGGAGAGCAGGTTTGTTACTATAACGCATATCATTTTGGCTGATATTGTTATGTATTATGTGATCTAGCCTGCTCTATCACATTTGTACATTTAAAAATTGCCATCTCTTCTGTTCACCACGGTGGATGCAATTTATACATTGCTTAGTTGGTAAGGAATTGCTCTAGGACTTGGATCTTGATTCTCCTGTCCAAACAGGCACAGTTCCTTTTGTTTCAGTTTCTCGTGGGGGATGTGCATGAATTTTGGTTTCTTCTTAGCAAGTTTATGCAATTCATGTTTATTCACTAGGTTGGCTAGATTGTCTTCAGGTGGAGCCATTAGTCATTGTGCTAAATTATTGGGCATACGTGCTCACATACTAGATATACCCTTTGAGGACAGCCTAATGTGAATAATTGTGCTTCTACTTGATTTGGGATATTCCTGAATTTTGTATCTGCTTATCTTTGTAACAAGACGATGCAGAGAACTCGCATGAAGGAATCTACATTTTGGTTATGCATGTCTCTGTTCTATCTTGTGACTTTGCAGGTTGCTATCACTAATATTTTCTTTATCCAAAAAACAAAAATATAAATTCTCTTTCACATTCATTTACTTGTATTATACTTCTATAAACATTTCTTGCTCGGATGATATATCCGAGAAAGCAACCTATTTGATTTTTTATATCCCATCATTTAGCGATGAATTAAATCATTGAGAGTATGATGTCACCAACTTGTCACTGATCTTTAAACATATATTGAAACTATATTCTATGTAAATCTTTTATTGCAATTGAGCATATATGTATATGTATATATTCGTCTAGCTTGCCAATCTTCATTAGCCCCGATAGTTTTGCACTTGGGAGATGGTAGATGGGCATCACCTGTGTTGCTTGACAATCTTGATCGGTGAGTTGCTCCTTCCAGTTTTCTTGGTGGCTTTGGAATTTCTCTGCAGTATTGTGCCTTGTGTTTGTATGCCCTTTGTCTTCTGCACTGCTATTTTATGTACTCTTGTACTCCTTGCTGTTTTGTGTATACGTATGTACAAATGTGCAAATTATATTTTTGCAGAATCGTGCCAGAAATCCAATGTCAGGTGGCTATGGTCAGCAGGGCTATCGCCCTCCTCGTCCTCAGGCAAACTGGGGCCAACCTGGTGCGGCACCCCCGCAGCAGCCTGGTTATGGTTATATGCAGCCTGGAACTTATCCTGGGGCACCTCCATCTTATGGTGCACCTCAGCAACCTTATGGTAGCTATCCTCCAACATCTGGTGGCTATCAGGCTGGCTGGGATCAATCACAACAACAATCTCAAACGACCCCTCCTGGTACTGGGTATGACTATTATGGCCAACAGCAGCAGCCTCAACAACAGTCTGCCCCTGGGACTGCTGCATCTACTGATGCTACAAACTACAATTATGGCCAGCCTCCTACATACGCTTCACAAGGTTATGGTGATTCTACCTACTCTCAGCAGAGTGGGGGACAGCAAGCATATGGACATGACAGTTACACAGGTTATCAAACCCAAGGGCAGCAACAGGGCTACTCTCAGCAGACTGGTTATGAGCAGCAGGGCTACGGCACATCTGCTTATGGATCAGCTGCAAACTCCACTCAGGATGGATCTGCGCCCAGCTACGGTGGTCCTGGCGGAGCCAGCCAGTCATCTCCAGGGCAGCAAACTTCAACTCCAGCTGCTGGAAGCCACCCTGGTTATGCCAGCCAACCTCCTACTAGTGCTGCGTCAAGCTACCCGGCTCAAGGTTCTGCTCCACCGCAGTCTGGCTATGCTCCACCACAGTCTGGCTATGGCACCCAACCGGCACAGCAAGGTGGGTATGGCCAGAGCGCTTATGGGCAGCCTTCACCACAGGGCCAGAAGCCTCCTACATCTTCACCTTATGGACAGGCACCTCCCGGGTCTGCTCAGGGCGGTTATGGGCAGTATGGTTACTCTAGCCAGCCAGGATATGGTGCACCCCCACCATACCCTGGTGCGCCCCCTGCGAGTCATCCGGGCTATGGACAGCAGCAGTCCTATGGCGATGCTTATGGCAGTGGGGGATATGGGCAGCCTCCAGCATACTCTACTGAAGCAACAGCAACTCCTGCATCACAGGATCCCTCCAACGCCCCCGCCGCGGCCACAGCAGCTGCTCCTGCCAACAGCGGCAGTGCCCAACCTTCTGCAGAAAGTTAAACTCTGGCGTCCGATCTGTTTAATGCTGTGCTTCTAGTTTAGGGAAGAGGGTTCCGTATCTGCAAGTTTTCCATGTTTGCTTTATTTTAACTTTTATCGTAATTGCTTTATATTTGTCTTCATTAGTGCATCAGTTTTATTCTGATACCTGGCATGGATGAACCTGTGATATGTAAAATGTGTTGAACTGTAGCGGGTCTGGATACTGAGCACCTGCCCTGTGAACCATATGTTCCCTTATTTCCCTGTTTTATCTCCCCATCTGCACTGGTGGTCGAATTGACCGGAATTATATTATATATATTTTGCATTTCCTCCTTTTCCCAAGCTGTGATGCAAATCATTGTTGGTTTAATTTACATCTTACTGTCCGGATGTGCTATTTATCGTACAGCAAGTTTGGTTTCGCAGTTGTGCACGGTCGTACTTATAGTTCATTATAAATTAGTCACGCAGTGTGTCAAATGGAGTGACCGCTGGCCCTCTTGAGCGCAGCCTGCTGAGCTACTTGTGAACCTAACATTTGGCGTTATATTTTGAAAACCGGGGCTGTTCTGGCAGGAGTCGCAGGACCGTATAATGTCCCCTAATATTTCAGAAATGCAATTTGGTCTACGGTTTTTGATCCCACCGGGATTTCAGTTCGTAGGGTCTTAACTATCGAAATATCTCTGACGGCTATGGTTTATTGGTTCATGTGGTAAATCAAAAGATGCCTTTCGTCTTCAGATTGGTACGTGTTTAAAAGCTAATTAAACCTAATTGACGGGTGGATGACGCTTGCGAAGATGATCTTACTCAAAAGTCGTGACAATACATGCAAAATGGTGTAGTAGTTTCTTTTTCTTTGTTTTTAGCCACGTATGATGTGCACTAGGAATCTGTTTACTATTTTTACGCTTTCAGTTTGGTGAGTTGCTATTTGTCTTATAAGGTAGACAGAGTCTACACATAGTGTAAAGTTGTAATCATGAATGGTTAAATCCATTGAACAATGAAAAGACTGGTATGTTTTCATTTGCTTGATGAAATAATTTTTGTTTATCCAAAAAATAGTATAAATGTGAATTTGTGTACTCTTGACTCGACCTGACCTGACTTGATGGTTGTGTTTGGCTGTAACTTTTTATTAAGTGAAGGACAATGAGATTGCAGCTTCTTCAAAGGTCGTAGCCGGGTGGAATGCCATGTTCCCATTTTTTATCTTAAAACGTATAGTTTGTTGACTAGATTCATCACTTAAAGACTGCAGTTGCATAGATCTAACAGGCCGTGGAGTTTTTTTGAGAGTTCAGGCCGTGGAGTTGAAAAGGCGAAGCACATAATGGTCCAGACCGATCCATCGGAAGCCTTTTTTGAGTTGCGTTCGGCCCAGATACACTCTTTTCTCCAATAAAATCACGAGCCGGACTTCGCTGAGCCTTGGAGTGCGGCCCAGTCGAAGGCCACACCGCCACACGCCACGGGCTACCAGCCATGGCGTCTTCTTCCTCCTCATCCCTTGGAGCATGGAGCGAGCACAGTAGTAAGCAGCGGGTTCCGTGGTTTGTGGAGCAGGCAGGCCCATCAGCTTGGCCCAGCGGGTATTACAGTGCAGCCACGTGTACCCACCCCTACTCTCAGCTCTTCCTTCCCCTTCCCAACCCCGCCGCCGCGTCCATCATCGGCAAATCCCCACTCACTCGATTCTTCGTCTCCTCCAACGCCCCAGCATCACTACCCGCTCTGCACCTATGCAACGCCTGTCTTCTACTTCGCAGCGTCTCATGTTCTGCAGGGCCCCTGCTCCGCCTGGCTGGTCGCCATCAGCTCTAGCTCAACGAAGGTTTCCAGTCAGGGCGCACGCTGTCCACTTCCCCATTGCGCTCCGCGGTGTGCTTTCTTGTTCCGATGCTAAAGCTTCCGTATTTAGTCCGTCGCTGAAGTTTTGGATCTGGATAGTCACGAACTTTGGGCTTTCATTGCAAATTTTAAATCTCATTTTTCTCATGTTATGTTATGTGATTTCTATAATAAAGAGAAAGGGAGACAATAAGTAATCAATTTCAGACGATTTCAACCCTGACTGATGATACCATCTTATTTGAGCCGGATGCTAAGATAGGCTTTTTATGCTTTTTGGTGATAGAATTCGTCAAGGATACCAGTACAAAGCCAGGAGCAGAGGAGTAAAAAGCGAGGAGTTGGGTGCAACAGACAAGTGCAGCCTCTTCCCTTCTGCTATAGACCGTATCCGTGCCTCTAATGACACCAGGATTTTCCTGGGCAAGCACTTTCCCATCACAGAAGAAATGAATCATGAAGGGTACAGGGGTGCAATCCAGGAGTTATTTCCTCGTTATGGTGATGTACCATGTACGTCCTGCCAGTGGTGAAGATGATGAGAGGAAAACTATGGATGTCATTCATGGTGATAAAGATGCTAATACAACAACAGTAGAGCTCTCCGATTTCGAACAACATACAAGGGAGGTCAGATACGGTCAGGAAGATGTGAGGGGCCACAGTGCCAGCAAAGTTAGTGATGATGAAGAATATTCGAGTTGGCCAGCAGAGGACCCTATTTATTATCACCTCGATGGGGTTTCCCGTGTGTGTCCAATTCCATTGAGTAGCCACAGTGATGGTTCTATCAACAAGGGCAACTATTACTGGAAAAAAGAATTTATATCGTAGACCGTAATGAGAGTAAGTGATCTACATATCTTTTCCTCTATTGTATTTTGATCTTTGGACAGTGCCTAAGCTATAGGGATGATAATATATTTTTCAATGAAATTCACCTTGTGTAAAATTAGAAATTCATGTAAACACTGCGTTGCTGACCTATAGAGTATTGGTGTAGCTGCTGGAGATGAAGAAGAAAGAATGATTAAAGGACAAGTTGGTTCTGAGAATCGTCTATAAATGTGGTACATGAACTTTTCAATAGGCAATAGTTGTACATAACAAATCAATTGGAAAAGTATATATTTCTTTTGCAAAAGTACCTTTTAACTCCCCCCAAAGTTTTTTGTTGTCTAGGTAACCCCTTAAGAATTGTTCATCTCACTTTGAGTTGAATCTTTGTACTATAATAGTTCCACTATATGTCATGAACCTTTTCGTGATTTCTCATATCGCCACCAGTATTGATCGCCACATTTTCACATCCCAGGGGTTCAAAAGGTATCCAGGCAATACAAACTGCTATGGGTAACAACCCAATTAGGCAGTGGCGTTGCCCTAGTAGTCCCAATTAGGCGGTGGTGTTGCCTGCAGCTGTAAACTGCGCCTTAGGATTCCATGAGTAGTAGCATAGAGATGAATTTTCCATAAATTTAAGGATAAAAGGCACCTCCAATTATGAACCAAGAATTAAAGAGGTTTATCCTCTTTGTTCTCATGCGCTAAAAACTGCTGCTGGGAATCCCGTGGTGCCATTGTGCTCGACCCCTCATAACCTGGCCTGCAAGGGTATAGTACAGATTCCTGCCCTTTAATCTGAGATTGTAGCTTCAGTCACAGAATATAGTCATGAAAACATTTAAATATTTTGGAACATAGGATATGATTCCATCTATTGGCCGACATGAAGTGGTGCAATTTTAGTAGTTTAGGTTGAGCGTGTGGATGGGAGCAGTAAAGTGAGATGGATAAAACAATGTATTGAACCAGAAAACTAAGCCTTTTAATTATGTATGAGTAAAATGGAACCTTGTATGTATTAATCTACTGTTAATTTCCCGTTTCAATTTAACATGTAATCTTTTATGAAGCTCGATTGGAGGCAATGATGTTATCAGATCGCAACAGACATTGTGTCCTGAACCGTGGGACTTGCTATATTCATAGACCACGTCCCATGTGGCAAGTTTTCTCACTAAAGCTGTCCAAACTTCATTTGGACTGCGGCTCAGTGGAGTCATATGGATATATTGCTGCGCGTGATAATGTGGATCCATTACTTAATTATATTATCAATATTAGCAGGGATGATCCTGTCATCGTGCAGCAGGTGCGCATCTGTACTTACAATTATTTCAAATTACTTTATTTTTTCCACTATATAAAGCCGTACTCATTACATAGAACAAATATGATTGGAGCTTAGAGTTTTTTGTATATTACTTTTGTGTACGTCATCATTGAAGTTGGCATAGCGTCGAAATGTTGTACTATTTGTGCTTTTAATTTGTTTTATTGACCTCCTTAATGTCTTGAGGTGGGATTAGTCTATGGGTGTTGTGCCAGATATTTTATTATGTAACTGTTTACCATCTCTTTTCTGAACCGAAACAGGCCCCTACTTTGATTTAATTTTTTTAATAAAGAGAATCTGTCTTCTAGTAGAGGAAAGGATATACATATCTGCAAGGCAACCAATATTTAGGGATTTTTTTTTTTTGGTGTTAGCTGCAAAAGATGACTCCAAGTGTTTATTGTATCCAAAAGCAGCAAAATGATATTGTAGATTGTATAAGCCCTATGTCAAGTAATTTTATGAAATGACAATTAGGTTAAGAACAGACTATGATAACTGTTATTCTAGGTGCATATAAGCATTGCATATTCGAAACAAAATTAAAGCAATAGTTTTGGACCCTTGATATCATGAATGATCCCATCACAACAGTCTTTGTTTCTTTATTTAACACAAGCCTGTATGATTGATATTTGGAATTTGATATGTGACAAAGGTCTTAGCTAGCAGTTGTAAAATACTGTTAACTAGCTATTGTTTCAAGTGAAACTCCATAGGGGAAGTATTTAGCTTTAGATATTTCTTACTTTGCTAAAGAATGACTAAACTAGAATAATTTTGTAGGGTTCCCTCATCGAGATGACTGGCCCTAAGAGAGGGATTAATTTATCTTGCGCTATTCTAATTGAATATGACATGAGGATCAAGTCAGGAGATCGAGAGGAAGATGACCTGCAGCTGATTGATGGTGCAGCAATGATTAACGAAATGGTCGTATCGTCTGAACCATTCACAAAACGCATCCATGGAAATTATGGTGCCGTTGACATAAATCAAATGTGTCTTAAGAGTGCAGTGGAGGCTACGATGGAAGTTGACATATCAGAAGTGCAATGTAGTTTTGATTTGTGTATCAGCTGTTTTTTCAGTGGGTTACATGACGAAATTCGACTCTTTGATGGTGTGATTGGTGAGTCATGTGACTTAAGGAGGCATGTGATTGCGGTTCGGATGGGAACTTCTATGGACTTGAAGTTCAAGATAGGTTCAGGTTCTTACTGTTCCACCGAACACTGTCTTTCCTTCAAAGCGACAAATCATGATTGTTCCAGTCAAACAATAAACATGGAGTTGGCCGCAATTTTGGTGAAGGTTTCTTGGTCAACTTTGCATAAGAGTATGCGTTTGATTTCCACTTGACTGGTTCAGTGTATTCGATCTTGTTGTCCTTGACTGCCCCACTGCGCGGCAATTAGGCTGAGTTGAGTTGAGTTGAGTTGTATGAGGTCGCCTCTACTTTATCACAGGCGCGAATGTAGGCTAAAAACCTAAGGGTGGTGTCATGTACGGGTTCTTTTCCTTGGAGCATGGAGCGACCCCAGTAATCCCAGCAGCGGGTTCCATGTTCTGTGGAGCAGGCCGGCCCACAGCTTGGCCCAGCAGGTATTACGATGCAGCCACGTGACCCTACTCTCTTTCCTAAAAAAAAAAACGTGACCCTACTCTCAGCTCTTCCTTCCCAACCCCGCCGCCGCGCCCATCACCGGCAAATCCCCACTCACTCGATTCTTCGTCTCCTCCACCGCCCCAGCATCGCTACCCGCTCTGCACCTATGCAACGCCTGTCTTCTACTTCGCAGCGTCACATGTTCTACAGGGCCCTTGCTCCGCCTGGCTGGTCGCCATCAGCTCTAGCGCAACGAAGGTTTCCAGTCACGGCGGCACGCTGTCCACTTCCCCGTCGCGCTCCACGGTGTGTTTTTTTGTTCCTGTGCTAAAGCTTCCGTCTTTAATCTGTTGCTGAAGTTTTGGATCTGGATAGTCACGAACTTTGTACTTTGATTGCAAATTTTAAATCTCATTTTTCTCATGGTATGTGAGTTCTAAAATAAAGAGAAAGGGAGACAATAAGTAATCAATGTCAAACGATTTCAACCCTAACTGATGATACCATCTTATTTGAGTCGGATGCTAAGATTGGCTTTTTATGCTCTTTGGTGATAGAATTCGTCAAGGATACCAGTACATCGCCAGGAGCAGAGGAGTAAAAAGCGAGGAGTTGGGTGCAACAGACAAGTGCAGCCTCTTCCCTTCTGCCATAGACCGGATCCGTGCCTCTAATGATACCAGGATTTCCCTTGGCAAGCACGTTCCCATCACAAAAGCAACGAATAATGAAGATAACAGGGGTGCAATCCAGGAATTCTTTACTCGTTATGGTGATGTCCGTCCTGCCACTGGTGACGATGATGGGATGAAAACTATGGATGCCATTTATGCTGATAAAGATGCTAACAGGACAACAGTAGATTTCTCCGATTTCAAACAAGATACAAGGGAGGTAGCATTTGTTCAGCAAGATGTGAGGGTCCAAAGTGTCAGTGAGGTTAGTGATGATGAAGAATATTCAAAATGGCCAGAAGAGGACCCTGTTTGTTACCACAGCGATGATATTCCCCATGTGTGTCCGATTCCATTGAGCAGTCACCGTGATGGTGCTATCTACAGGGGCAACTTTCACTGGAGAAAAGAATATCATATCGTGGACCGAAATGAGAGTAAGTGACCAACATATCTTTTTGTATTTTGTATTTGATCTTCGGATAGTGGTCAGGCTTCAGGGATCATATCATAATATATACACCCTGTGTAACCTTAGAAATTCACCAAAACACTCCATCACCTACCTGTTTTGCAAAGATATAATAGAATAGCAGTCTAAGGAATATTGGTGTAGTTGCTGGAGATGAAGAGAAAGAGGCGACTAAACGGACAAGTTGGTTATGCGAATCATAGATAGATGGGGTTCATGAAACTTTTCAATAGGCAATAGTTGTACAGCACAAGTTTATCTTCCTTTTGCAAATGTCCCTTTTAACCCACCAAAGTTTTTTGTTGTTCAGGTAACCCCTTATCAATTGTTCATCTCATTTTACCACTAAATCCGGGTCAATCCTGACCCACTTTGAGTTGAATCTAACCCTTTGGTGATTTCTCATATTGCCACATTTTCGTATCTCTGGGGTTAAACAGTTATCCAGGCAATGCTAACTGCTATGGGCAACAACCTAAATCCCAAGTAGGGCAGTGGTGTTGCCCGCAGCTGTAAACTGCACCTTAGGATTTCACAAGTACTGTAGATATGATTTTTCCATAAATTTAAGGATAAAAGCCACCTCCAATCATGTAGCAAGAATTAAAGAGGTTTATCCTCTTCATTTTCACGAGCTTGAAACTGCTGCCGGGCATCTCGTGGTACCGCGTCAATCCCTACCCTTTAATCTGATACTGTTGCTTGAATCACAGAATATATTTATGAACATATTTGAATATTTTGGAACATAGTATGATGCCATCTATTGGCACCACATGAAGTGGTGCAGTTTTAGTAGTTAGGTTGAGCGTGTGGATGTGAGTAGTAAAGTCAGATGGGAAAATTTATTAAACCAGAAAACTAAACCTTTTATGTTTTAAAGTGAGTCAAATGGAAATCTTGTATGTATTAATTTCCCATTTTAATTTAACATGTACTTTTTTTTTGTAAAGCTCGATTGGAGGCAAAGATGTTATCAGATCCCAGCAGTGATTGTGTCCTGAATGGCGAGACTTGCTTAACTCATAAAACACGTTCCATGTGGCAAATTTTCTCGTTTAAGTTCTCCAGAATACATTTGGACTGCGGCTCAGTGGAGTTATATGGTTACATTGCCGCGCGTGATCATGTGGATCCATTACTTAATTATTTTATCAACATTAGCAGGGATGATCCTGTGATCGTGCAGCAGGTGCGCTTCTATACTTACAACTATTTTAAATTACATTATTCGTTCCACTATATAAGGCCGAACTTATCACAGTGCTTTGGTATATCACTTATATATACTACATCATTGAAGTTGGCATATCATGGAAATGTTGTATTAATTGTGCTTTTAATTTGTTTAATAGTTTAGCTCACTTTGCACTGTTGACCTCCTTATTATCGTGAAACGGGTATTGTGGCATATATGTTTGTTATGTAGTAACTGTTTACCATCTCTTGTCTGAGCTGGAACATGCCCCTATTGTGATTTCTATTATTAGTAGTAGTACATATATATATTCTTTAGTTTTTACTAAAGAGAACTTTTCTTTAAGTAGAAGAAATAGTATACATCCGAAAGGGCTACCTATATTTAGGGATTTTTTTTTTCGTGTTATATCTGCAAAAGATGACTACTGTATCCAAAAGCAGCAAAATGATATTGTGGATGTAGTATAAGCCCTGTGTCAAGTACTCAAGTAATGTATGAAACGAATATTAGGTTGAGAACAGACTAAGATAACTGTTCTACTAGGTCCTGGTGAGCATTGCATATTCCAAATAAACTTGAAGGAATAATTTTGGACCCTTTATATCATGAATGGTCCCATCACGTCAGTATTTCTTTTGGTTATTTAGCAAAAAAATTATATGATTGATATTGGGAATTTGATACATGACAAAGGTGTTAGCTAGCATCTGTAAAATACTGTTAACTTGCTATTGTTTCAAGTGAAATGCCATAGGGAATGTATTTGCCTTTAGATATTTCTTACATTGCTACGAAGAATGACTAAGCTTGAATAATTTTGCAGGGTTCCCTCATCGAAATGACTGGCCCTAAGAGAGGGATTGATTTATCTCGCTCTATTCTGATTGAATATGACATGAGGATCAAGAGAGGAGATCGAGAGGAAGACGACCTGCAGCTGATTGATGGTGCTTCAATCATTAACGACATCATCATATCGTCTGAACCAGTCACAAAACGCATCCATGGACAATATGGTGCAGTTGACATGAATCAAATGTGTCTTGAGGATGCAGTGGAAGCAACGATGGAAGTTATCATATCAGAAGTGAAGCGTAGTTTTGATTTGTGTATCAGCTGTTTTACCAGTGGTTTACATGATGAAATTCGACTCTTTGATGGCGCGATTGGTGAGTCATGTGGCCTAAGGAGGCATGTGGTTGCTGTTCAGATGGGTACTTCTGTGGATTTGAAGTTCAAGATAGGTTCAGGTTCTGGCTGTTCTGCGGAACATTGCCATTCCTTCAAAGCGGCGATTCATGGATGTTCCAGTCAGACAATAAACATGGAGTTGGCCTCCGTTTCGGTGAATGTGTATTGGTCAACTTTGAATAAGATTAGATACGCCAATGTGCCTCTGTCTTCTGTTTTATTTCCCCTGACTGATTCAGTGTATCCGAGCTTTATTTGTTATCAACATAATTGTGTCCGTGGTTGATTGCCACAGTTGTGCCCCATGTTGATTTTCTCTATGCATTTGAGCTTAAGTTGCTGCCTACATATGTTTGTCAGAATTTCCTATATCTTCTACTCTTGAATTGTTTTTGTCGATTCGGTTCTGCAGTCTTGCACGCTGCACGATTCATACCGACACTCTCCTCGTCCTGCTGTTGCCGTCGCCGCTGCTGCCCAGACACGGCGTTCGGAGCTCGCCGCGCCGCGCCGGGCGGCTAGATTCACTAAAGAAGTTGCATAGGGCCTAACAGGCCGTGGAATTGAAAAGGCGAAGCACATAATGGTCCGCCCCATCCATCGGAAGCCTTTTGAGTAGCATTGGCCCAGACACACTCTTTTCTCCAATAAATCGCTGAGCTTTGGAGGGCGGTCCAGTCGAAGGCCACACGCCACGGCCTACCAGCCATGGCGTCTTCCTCCTCATCCCTTGCCCCGCCGGCGGTGCCCATGGAGCTGCACGCCGGCAACCGTGATCGCCTCGTTGCCGCCCTCCGCGGCCATCTATCCGCGTCCGCCCGCCCGCTCCGCGGACTGGTGCTCCTCCAGGTGCAATCCTTT
The DNA here is from genome assembly GCA_012490785.1 of Eragrostis nindensis. Taxonomy (NCBI): domain Eukaryota; kingdom Viridiplantae; phylum Streptophyta; class Magnoliopsida; order Poales; family Poaceae; genus Eragrostis; species Eragrostis nindensis. The sequence goes on from JAAXCT010000877.1 coordinate 242,003, forward strand.
TTTTTTTTTGGCTTTCTGTTTTGGGGGTGGTTTGATCTGATCATCGCCGTGCTAACTTGTGGGCTCCATTGGGTTCTTCTTCTGCAGGGAGGGGAGGAGCAGACGCGGTACTGCACCGATCACCTCGAGCTCTTCAGGTACTCGCGCTGAAATGATTTTTGTATTTTGATTTTAAGGAGCGAGATGTTGAGCGTAAATGTCACAGGCAGGAGAGCTACTTCGCTTACCTCTTCGGGGTGCGGGAGCCAGGGTTCTACGGCGCAGTCGTGAGTTCTCTTCCTTATTCGAGCGTATAAAGGGAATACAACCTTTGTTAATGCGTTAGTAAATCTCACTTGGGTTGGAATCGTTTGAATCTGATTAGTTTTATGAATTACTGCATATGGTTTCATGGAAACAAACTAAAATTTCTCTCTAATGTTTCATATGCTTGCACTTTGAAATGTCCACATGATTGTTACTATTTTGCTTATGATTTACAGAGGTTATTTTTGTAAATGAATGTTGAACTCTATATTACCACAGTAGGGGCTTCCCCTACTGTACTTTCCTCAAAAAACAGGACTTACTAATGCAACTCATTGTAGCCTTATGATGATGATGATTTTTTTATTATGCTGTATGTGCTGACTTGGCCTTCAATTGTTGTTGTAGGACGTTGCCTCTGGACAGTCAATTTTGTTCGCTCCAAGATTGCCTTCTGATTATGCTGTTTGGATGGGTGAAATAAAACCTTTGTCCTATTTCAAGGTACTTCATCTTCCGAATTTGTTTTCTTCAACCTATGCTACATTCTGGATGAACATAATGTTTTCTATATGCACAGGATACGTACAAGGTCGATGTGGTCTTCTATGTTGATGAGATTGCACAAGTTTTGCAAGATCGTTTCAGTGGTGATGGGAAACCTCTCCTGTTTCTCTTACATGGAAAGAATACGGACTCTGGAAATTACTCAAAACCTGCTAGTTTTGAGGTATCGCCTGTCACGAGCTAGTTATACCAGTTATTTTTGAACTTTTGATGTTTTAGATAGCATAAGGCTTGCATTACATTACACCTCATGTATTCTTTTTCCAAGGAACCAAAACAAGATCCTCAAATAAAAGTCAGATTGTGTTATCCAATAATAAATGTGCGTAATTTCTCTTACATTTTCTCTCTTCTGATTTTTACGATTTAAATGTCTTTTTGCTCTATGCTAGGGAATGGAGAAGTTTGATACTGATTCAAGTCTGCTTCATCCTATTTTAACTGAGTGCCGTGTGATCAAATCTGACTTAGAGCTTGCCCTCATTCAGTATGCTAATGACGTCAGCTCTGAAGCTCATATTGAGGTACTTGTTTTTCCGAGTACTGGAAGTCATGCTAATCAAATGTTTCTATCTTCATTTGTGCTACTGCACATATAGCTCGTGGTGCTGAGTCACGGTGAAACCATGGTCACTCATTTTTGGGCTTGCTATTGCACCCAAATTGCCAGTTATCATTGACCAAACATTTCGTAGTGTTACTTTATTTCTGCTATGATTGGTCCTGGTCCAGAGTAGCTATTCCTTTGCCTATTGTCTTTAGTATTGTGAATAATGTAAATGTCTTGGCTTATACTAGACAATTAGAGTGAGTGAGCAACTGCTTGCAATGTTCAATTGCAAACATTTGAAGGAAGAAAGTAGCAATGCATTTTTACACCTTATGCCACCAGGTCTTAACTTCACTCTTCACAGAAAGATACAGCTCTGCCACCAGCAAAGAAAAAGAAACCACCATCAAAGACATCCAATTCGCAGAAATTCCCTTATGGATCCTTTGAGTTTTATAACTGCCAAATGCTGTGTTTCTTTAAGCAGGCATTATATGGATCTGCTTTGTTACTTTATTAGGTTATGAGACAAGCAAGACCAGGCATGAAGGAATATCAGTTAGAAAGCATCTTCCTTCATCATTCTTATATGTACGGAGGTTGCAGACATTGCTCTTACACATGCATATGTGCCACTGGAGAGAACAGGTGAGAATGCTAGATGTTGATGCATATCTGGAAAATTGCGGACTCATGAGTGAATTACCATTTGTTAAAATTGGAAGCAGTTAACCATCACATGTTTTTTGTTTTTTGAGAGTCCAATAGTTCAGAATTATTTGTTCACCGTTTTCAAGGTCATTGCTGTTTCACATGCTATTTTTATTAAAAGTTCGGGAGTAATTTTTTACCCTGTTCAAGATCACAAACTTGTAGTGACATCATGTAGCGCCAGAAAATAACTGTTGCAATTCCAGAAACGTCCAATTTCTGTAGGACTGTTCTCTTAGTACAAAAAAAGACCATGCGACATTATTGGCTACTTTTAGGTCTGCCTTGACTCTGTCACCTCGGAAGTTGAAATTTGCTTTCAAGATCAAGACCAATCTTCAACGATTAAATTTTATTGCATTTCAATTTAATGGATTTGTATACGTTATTAATGTTCTACTCTTTTGCAGTGCTGTTCTCCATTATGGACATGCGGCAGCTCCAAATGACCGGGTAGGTGGATATTCATTTAGATGATCATTCATTTAGATGATCCTGTTTTGGATCTCCAATTGACTTAATTTTCTTGATAATGCTCACCAAAAGAAACTTAATCCTTGAATACTTTAATATCGTGCCTTTTGACATTATTTTCACATCTAGCACTAGCGGTCATATTCTTCAAAATTGGACATTGTAATAAAATGGTTCTAATTTACCCAAGATCCTAAGCCATGAAGGGTATTTTTGTGACTACTGCATGATAATTTATTACTGGTACGGGGTTTATGGGTTTCACTTTACTCTTTGCTAATAGTTGTCCATGCTCTTTCAGACTTTAGACGATGGAGACATGGCGCTAATGGATATGGGAGCTGAATATCATTTCTATGCATCTGATATTACATGCTCATACCCTGTAAGTACTTGAAAACTCCAGACATCTATGTTCCTAGCTATTGTGTCCTAAATTTCAATGTCTATATTTCAACTTCAATAGATGTTGTTCTGTAAAAGGAACTGGCACCTGTGTACTGTATATGTTATGCTATCAACTGGTTTATGTGGGGCTGCTTCTGGATGTATTTTTTTTCCCTTACAAAATCATTGGCATTAAAGGGGGGCGCCTACCCTAATTTCCTTGAATAGCTTTTGGTCGTGTATCAAATGTACAAAAGGAGCCTTCCACAGTGCTACCATGTTTTTGTATTAAAAAGGGTCCTTCTCATGCGCTTATTGTATGTTTATCTTAACCTTGCTGTCTCAATTAAAAGTATTCATGTGCTATCAGATCATTGGCTCTGAATAAAATCAAGCTTAATGTAATATATAGTTTAAGTTTAGTTGGGATCTATAAAATATTTGTTCTTTTATTTAACTTCAAACACTTGCTACCTTAGGCTAGTTTCATCTATAGTGTTAAGCTGGCCATGAGTTATAGCTGGCAGAGGCGCAGAGAAATCACTTCGACCCCTTATTTTGTTATTATCGTTGAGAACCTAGATTATAACTTTTACTTTCAACAGTCTCTTCATGTAAATCACTATTTTCTTTTGTTCTTATGCCAACATTTGTTTGTTAATATCATCTAATGAGCTTCTATATTTGCAGATAAACGGGAAATTCAACAGCAGTCAGATAATAATATACAATGTAAGTACCTAGTGATAAAAATCAACTTTATCCTATTAATTTCTGCAAGTGATACAAAACATAAAAGGTTAAGTTATCGGTTTTGCTCTTTTGATCTAGCTATCTACATTTTGTACAGGCTGTCCTTAAGGCTCATAATGCTGTCATATCACACATGCGGCCTGGAGTCAGTTGGTTGGATATGCACAAGTAAGAATGCATTGTTGAAATTTTAAGCAGCCATGCAATTAGTAACACACCATTCAAGAAGTATAACTGGAGATTCATTTTATTTTTATGTTGCAATTTTCGATGCATACAGTGCTGCTTTGCCACATTCACCACGTTTGCTTCATTATTTGATTTCTTACTGTTAATGTGTTTATTTTCAAATTCGATCTACTTTGAAACATGTGTTTGGAACCTTGGCTAGTTGGCTTAATCTATCAAGCGGATTCATGTTGTCATTATATTCAATCTTATTTCAAACATTTTTGCAGATTGGCAGAGCAGACAATACTTGAATCTCTCAAAAAAGAACAAATTCTCCATGGGTGCGTATGTAACTCACTGGTCCTATCAAATTTCAACGTGTCAACTACTTTCCCAACTTATCAGTTCCTTGGACACCATTTTCTTCAGGGATGTTAAAGATATGATGGCTCAAAGGTTAGGTGCTGTTTTCATGCCTCACGGTCTTGGACACTTACTTGGGATTGATACCCATGACCCAGGAGGCTACCCTGAGGTTAATACACTCTTCATAGTCTATTTATGGACATCGTTTTCAATTTACACTTGTTCCCTGCTTTCAATTGACATGAATGCTTGTTTGACCTTAGGGATTAGAGAGGCCAAAGGAGCCAGGACTGAGTTCCCTGCGGACCACAAGAGAACTCAAAGAAGGCATGGTTAGTTTACTTGTCCTTAAGATTCTCAGAATCTTCTGCTCTTTTATTTGCTGCGCCATGGATCATGATTGACAATGAGAGGTTGTATGGTTGTCCGATTTCTTCTCAGCAAGCCATTCAGGCTTTTTTGCCCTCGTCTTTTGGGAACTCCAACCTTATTCTGTTCAATACACAGTATCTAACTAGCCTTATGTTATTTGAGCAATATCATGTACATATCACTTTCTTGTGCACAATTTGTGGGAGAGCAGAAGATGGCTATAGGATTCCTCAGTTTCTGGAAGTCGTTCCTTTCTCATATTCAATTCTTGATAAGCAATCTGCATTGCTGCATGAGGTTCCTGAGATCCGTTATACTTGCAGTCTATCTGGTTTCTATGCATATAATGCTGCTTTGCTCCATTTGCCCACAAATATTTGGCATGATAGTTGACACTTGTTATACTAACCCTTCATGATCCTATATAAAAACGGAGACTGGAATTGAAGGAAAAAATAGTCCGTGCCACTGGAAGTCTGAAACAAGAAAATAATTTGTCTTGCCGATATCTTTCAACTAGTAATTTCTTAGTATGGTAATGCACTAATATGAACTGAGCTTCTATGGTCTGGTTTGTAGGTTATCACAGTGGAGCCAGGTTGTTATTTCATCGATGCTTTGCTGACACGAGCAAGGGATGATCAAATTTCCTCAAAGTTCTTCAACTGGCAAGAAGTTGAAAAGTATAAAACCTTTGGTGGTGTTCGCATTGAAAGTGATGTGGTATGTCTTGTTTACCTCGTGTTCGTAATTACTTTTGCACCACTGCTTGTGCATAAAGATGGCCTCTTCGCTGCTGGTGCACCACTATATGTATACCTAAAACAAAATCCTACATATTAGACTTCTTGTGGTAGAATATAGTGAGATAAATATATGGGGCATTTGCAAAACAACCATCGGTTTTTTTTCCAATTGCGTTTTCACCATCGGTTTTCAGATTTTGCGATTTTACCATCAGTTTTCGAAAAGCGATGGTGATCTTGCAAAATAGTGCTTATTTAGGCAAGAATATTCTCAAGGCAACGAAATTACAGCCAGGGTGAGTTCAAAAAAGCAGTAAAGAGTTCAACAAGTGAAAGCAAAAGCTACTACTACATCTACTGCTATTAGAGACCCATTGTCTCGGTTTATGGCTTTTGTACTGTGCCATGGATTTCACATTACGATAATGTCCCGAAGTGCAAACAGCTACATGGCCTTTGCTCTCTTCTGAAATTAACAGTAATCTTCTTTGCTGCAGTATGTGACGGCAGAAGGATGTAGGAACCTTACAAACTGCCCTCGAGAGACCTGGGAAATCGAAGCGGTTATGGCTGGTGCACCATGGCCTTTGCCGGCTTCCAATTCCACAGCTACAGCAACACAGAATGGGCTGTCCAAAGCTTAACTTGTAAATTCGTTTTCCATGGTCATGTCCAAAACCCAAACACAATGTTACAAACATGGGGTATATTCAATAAATAGTGTGCCTCAAACCAGATCCTAGTTGAATGGTTAGCAGAACTCTGAATAGCCATTTCATGTAGTCGGTTTATTGCTGGGGTATTTACCAATTGTCGTGTCGCACCGTACTAGCAGCGACACTAAATCTCCAAGCTGTTCTTTTTTAGATCGCAAAATGTTATATATTTTATCGTGTCGCTGCTTCTTGTTACACAAAGCTATCACCCGCCAGCGTGCCTGTGTTCAATTGTCCAACACAAAAAAGGCGCCTTGCTGATGCTGACGTTTGCACCATCAAGCGAAGTAGTACGTCTTTTCGCCGGCCTGTTGACGAAGGGGGCTTAATTAAGCTCCTCCGGCATTCGGGATCAGAAAGCTCTCTCTCTCTCTCTATATATTTTTTTTGTATATCAGAAAGCTCTATATATATCACCATGCCTTATTGCCTTGTGCAGGTTGTGCCGTTGAAGTCGTTCCATGCTCCGTCCGGGTTTTTTTTTTTTTTTTTTTTTTTTTGGAGCACAATGCTCCGTCCGAGGTAATGCAAGGTTTAACGATTTGTGGAGCAGGCCGGCCCATCAGCTTGGCCCAGCAGGTATCCTCGGCTATTCCTCCTCCCCCGCTTCGAGCCCCGCCGCCGCGCCCATGACCGGCAAATCTCCTCTCGCACTCGATTCTTCGTCTCCCTCGGCTCAAACGCTCCCAACCCAACATCACCGCCTTCTCTGCCCCAATGCAACGCCTGTCTTCTACCTCGCAACTTCTCATGTTCTGCAGGTCCCCTGCTCCGCCTCGCTGGTGGCCACCAGCTCTAGCGCAACGACGCGATCCCGTCACGGCGGCACGCCGTTCACTCGCCCATCGCGTTCCACGGTGTGTTTTCCTGTTCCGATGCTGAAGCTACATCACGATTTCAACCCTGACCGATAATATCATCTCATTTGAGCCGGATGCTGAGATTGGCTTTTTATGCTCTTTGGCGACAGAATTCGTCAAGGATCTCAGTACATGGCCCGGAGCAGAGGAGTAAAAAGCCAGGAGTTGGACAGGCGCAGCCTCCTCCTCTTCCCTTCTTCCATAGGCCGTATCTGTGCCTTCTCTAACGGCACCAGGATTTCCCTGGGCAAGCACGTTAACATCACAAAAGAAATGAATAATGAAGAGAACAGGGGTGCAATCCAGGAGTTATTTCCTCGTTATGGTGATGTTCGTCCTGCCAATGGTGAAGATGATGGGAGGAAAACTATGGATGTCATTCATGGTGATAAAGATGCTAATACGACAACAGTAGAGCTCTCTGATTTCGCAAGAGAGGCAAAGGAGGCAAGCTATGGCCACGAAGATGTGACGGGCCAAAGTGCCAGCGAGGTTACTGATGATGAAGAAGAATATTCAAGTTGGCCAGAAGAAGACCTTATTTGTTACCACGGCCATGATGTTCCCTGTCTGCCTCCAATTCCATTGAGTAGCCACCGTGATGGTTCTATCAACAAGGGCACCTATTACTGGAAAAAAGAATTTCGTATCGCAGACCGTAATGAGAGTAAGTGATCTACATATCTTTTCCTCTTTTATATTTTGATCTTCGGACAGTGCTCACGCCATAGGGATGATAATATATTTTCCAGTGAATCACCTTGTGTAGCATTAGAAAATCATGTAAACACTCCGTTGCTGACCTGTAGAGGGTTTTTTTTTTTTTTTTGCGATGACCTATAGAGTATTTGTGTAGCTGAAGAAAGACAATGATTAAAGGACACGTTGGTTCTGAGAATCGTATATAAATGTGGTACATGAACTTTTTAATAGGCAATAATTGTACAGAACAAATCAATTAGAAAAAAAGTATATTTTTCTTTTGCAAAAATACCCTTTTTTGACGGGTCAACGGGGGGATAAGCTCCCCACCTGATTTTCCATTATATTAATGGTGGCCCTTAATTGGCCCAAAAAGTTTTGTACATGGCATCGAGGGAGGAAGAGCAATATATGCGAAATTTACATATTTGAAGAAAACAGGCAGCACCAAGAATCCGAGACTTGAGTGTCCCCGTGAGGGAGACGACATCTCCACATGTAAGCTTCCTCACGACAGTTTCGCAGTCTAGGTAGGGAGAGTGGCTCATCCTGGAAGATGAACTCGTTACGATGTTTCCAAACCATCCAGCAGCAGAGATGTAAAAAACTGTTATAGTCCCGAGCCGGGATAGTTGGAGGCCGGGGCAAATCCCATAGTGTGCGAACAGACGTAGAGGTGGTGATAGTGAGGCCAATAGCAGCCCAGAACGCAGCAGCAGTGGGGCAGTGGAAAATGAGATGATTTGCAGCTTCAGCTGTGTCACCGCATAGCTCACACACATCAGTTTGGACGACATGCTTCGTCAGGAGAGTGGTCCGGCACTTGATACGTTCTTGAACCAGCAGCCAGATGAAGACTTGTACGCGCGGCGGGGTGCAATTTTCCCAAACGAAATCAGCGTAGGGGCAAGTGAAGTCCGTACCCGCCACCAAGAGCTTGTAGATTGGCGCAGTCCGAAGCTTGTCCTTGTCAAGCAACGGGCTACATCGTACATCGGCGTCAGGTTGGAGGGAGATGTCAGCTATCCAGGCCAAGGCAGTGTCCAGTTCCGCCGTCGCAAAAATACCTTTTAACTCCCCCAAAGTTTTTTTGTTGTCTAGTTAACCCCTTAAGAATTGTTCATCTCATTTCACCACTAAATCCGTGTTACACCTGACCCACTTTAAACTGCGCCTTAGGATTACATGAGTAGTAGCATAGAGATGAATTTTCCATAAATGTAAGGATAAAAGGCACCTCCAATTATGAAGCAAGAATTAAAGAGGTTTGTCCTCTTTGTTCTCATGCGCTCGAAACTGCTGCTGGGAATTCCGTGGTGCCATTGGGGTCGACCCCTCGTAACCTGGCCTTCAACGGTATACAGTCTACAGATTCCTGCCCTTTAATCTGAGACTGTAGCTTCAGTCACAGAATATAATCATGAAAATACTTAATATTTTGGAACATAGGATATGATTCCATCTATTGGCTCACATGAAGTGGTGCAATTTTAGTAGTTTAGGTTGAGCGTGTGGATGGGAGCGGTAAAGTGAGATGGATAAAACAATGTATTGAACCATAAAACTAAGCCTTTTTATTATGTATTAAAGTGAGTAAAATGGAAACCTTGTATGTATTAATCTACTGGTATTTCCCGTTTCAATTTAACATGTAATCTTTTATGAAGCTCGATTGGAGGCAATGATGTTGTCAGATCCCAACAGACATTGTGTCCTGAATCGTGGGACTTGCTTTATTCATAGACCACGTCCCATGTGGCAAGTTTTCTCATTAAAGCTGTCCAAAATTCATTTGGACTGCGGCTCAGTGGAGTTATATGGATATGTTGCTGCGCGTGATAATCTGGATCAATTACTTAATTATATTATCAATATTAGCAGGGATGATCCTGTCATCGTGCAGCAGGTGCGCATCTGTACTTACAATTATTTCAAGTTACTTTATTTGTTCCATTATATAAAGCCAAACTCATCACATAGAACAAATATGATTGGAGCATACAGTTTTTGGTATATTACTTATGTGGATATACATATCTGAAAGGCAGCCAATATTTAGGGATTTTTTTGGTGTTATAGCTGCAAAAGATGACTCCAAGTGTTTATTGTATCGAAAAGCAGAAAAATGATATTGTAGATTGTATAAGCCCTATGTCAAGTAATTTTATGAAATGACAATTAGGTTAGGAATAGACTATGATAACTGTTATCTTAGGTGCAGATAAGCATTGCATATTCGAAATAAAATTAAAAGAATAGTTTTGGACCCTTGATATCATGAATGATCCCATGAAAACAGTCTTTGTTTTGTTTCTTTATTTAACACAAGCCTATATGATTGATATTTGGAATTTGATACGTGACAAAGGTCTTAGCTAGCAGTTGTAAAATACTGTTAACTAGCTATTGTTTCAAGTGAAACTCCATAGGGGAAGTATTTAGCTTTAGATATTTCTTACTTTGCTAAAGAATGACTAAACTAGAATAATTTTGTAGGGTTCCCTCATCCAGATGACTGGCCCTAAGAGAGGGATTAATTTATCTTGCGCTATTCTAATTGAATATGACATGAGGATCAAGTCAGGAGATAGAGAGGAAGACGACCTGCAGCTGATTGATGGTGCAGCAATGATTAACGAAATAATCATATCGTCTGAACCATTCACAAAACGCATCCATGGAAATTATGGTGCAGTTGACATAAATCAAATGTGTCTCAAGAATGCAGTGGAGGCAACGATGGAAGTTGCCATATCAGAAGTGCAATGTAGTTTTGATTTATGTATCAGCTGTTTTACGAGTTGGTTACATGACGAAATTCGACTCTTTGATGGTGTGATTGGCGAGTCACGTGGCTTAAGGAGGCATGTCATTGCTGTTCAGATGGGTACTTCTATGGATTTGAAGTTCAAGATAGGTTCAGGTTCTTACTGTTCCACTGAACATTGTCGTTCCTTCAAAGCGACAAATCATGGTTGTTCCAGCCAAACAATGAACATGGAATTGGCCTCAATTTTGGTGAAGGTTTCTTGGTCAACTTTGAATAAGAATAAATAGATACGTCAGTGTGTCTTGGTCTTCTGTTTGATTTCCCCTTCACTGATTCAGTGGATTCGATCTTAGTTTGTAATTAACATAGTTGTGTCAGTAGTTGGTTGCTACATATTTGTGTCCTAGGTTGATTTTGTCAATGTATTAAAGCTTCAGTTGTTGCCTACATATTTTGTCAGAATTTCCTATTCCTCGACTCCTGAATTGTTTTTATAGATTCGGTTCTGCAGCCTTGCATGCTGCATCATCTATACCAACACTGAAATCTGCAGTGTTGGGTCTGATTATTTATCGAGTGTTTAGAGGATCCTGCATCATCTGTACCCATCGACGGAACAAATTTTTTTCCCCATTGCTACTGTTGTTGCACGCTGCCCTGAAAGCCCGGCCCGAGAGTGTTGTCAGTTAATGCAACTATTGCTGGCCCGGTGGGAAAGCGCTGTGGAGGCTCAGCTCGCTCTGCTGACCATCAGTTCGTTGCTCATCTTTCTTGGTCAGGCAACTCTAATAAAACGAAATGCTGTGTATTTTAGCGTGTGCTTTAGCTTAAGGCGCCAAGAAAGCTCCAGGCTCCGCAGTCCTTTACAAAGGATTTTGTTTTTTTGTGTGTTCACTTCATCTGTACAAAGCACTTTTGCTTGTTTATTATAGGTATACTATACTAGAGCCGTACATCAAGTGTCACAATTTGTGGAGCTTTGTAATTGGTAATGGGGGCATGCTCATTTATCAACCCTTACCTGAAGAGTTTGGCCCATAGCTATGCTCCAACGTTCACCTACCAAAAGAGTTGGTGAGTTGGCATATCGCTGCCTGCCTATCGGCACATATTTTGCTGATTACAAAGGAAATCCCAAACATACAATAGAAGCTATAACAACAATCAAAACATATACAAAAAAAAAAACTCGGCCGGTGGGGGAAAGACCGTCCCCACGTTATTGTCGTACAGGGAACTCAATCGGAGCTCTAGCCGAGAAAATCCACGAACCGTGTTCCCATCCTCAGGGAGCCGCCCCCTATAGTTCGGGCTTTAACTCATGCTTTGAGCCTACCCCATACATAACAATCAAAACATATATAGTTAGCCCCCATTCTCAAGGAGCTTCCTGCATGATAATGTTCGGCACGTTTTTCATGTGATTCCTGTAGCACATAGTGTAAGCGCTGGTTCCATAGCATACGTGTTCCTCTCTTTTTTTAGAGGAAACCCCTTATTAGAAATAGCATTACATTTCATAGTCTTTACAAAATTGCAATATTTTGGTACTGTGACATAAATTGAGGCTTGCATTTGTGAATCATTTGATCCTGAAATCTGTGGCTATGTTCTGCAATTCAAGAAACCGAGACCTCTATATTCTACAGTAGCAGCAAGAAATTAGGTTAGTGAAACTCGCTCTAAATACCAGTTTCAGTCTTAAAGCCTAGAAATATCTTGAATATCGCAACGTCCTTTTTGTGCAAGTACTTCATCTAGCAAGCAACCTTTTAGCCTTCCAGTTCACATTTTTTTTGCTTCCTTCAGATTAAGGCCATTTCCCAAATATTCTGAGGTTGCCTGCAACATGCATATTAAACTAGAAGAAGTAAGGATGTTGAACTGCAAAAGCGTTGACAGAAGAGTATGGTATATTGCTGTCCACAACAGTTCCTTGTTCTTTCTGCAACTCCTAGACATGTGGTCTTCCTTGAAAGCAGCCAGAACAGGAGTGCAGATTGGTTGCTTGATTGGTAGGGTCTTTTCTGTTGTGGGTGCCAGGTTTGGTGAGGTTTAATATAATCACGCCTTTTATCAAGTTTATTGCAAAGTTGTCACATTAATGCTTTGAAAAACGTTGCACATTTCTATATTTCAGCAGTTTTTCTTATACTGAACTTCTCTCCCACAATTTCACTGATTACTCATGCAAATCGATGATCGCAGGAGCAAATATTTTAACTAATTTAGTTTTAGGTTCATACAAATTCCACCACCTGAATGCTAACTACTTCGCTACAAAAATCGTGATGTGTTAAAAGATCGTTGCAATATTGTTACACCTGTCTCTACATCAAGAAAGGTACACCACAGGATACAAAATGATATGGATTCATGTAATGTACCTTTTCTTTCTAGAGCTGTATTTTTGGCTCCTAGTGAACAACTTCCCAATTCTTTGCCTCCTTGGTTGAATCTTCTTTGTATTTTAGTGCGTGCCTTCCCTAACTAACCCATCTTTTCCACACAAATCGGCCAAACGCCATTCTCCTAACTCTTCGACGGCTTGACCACAAGAGAACTCATTAATACATGCACGTACATTTCAAGCAAAACTAGAGTTGCAAGTTTACGGAACATAATTCCAAGTAGGCCCGGCTTCTTACTTGGTCTATTCTAATGGCTGGGTCTATTTCTCACCGCAAATCACGATTTCTTTTAAAACGTTCGCGTGTTGAGAATAATTTTACGACATATTTGATTTTTGTTGTGTATACTGACAAGCTAGAGTGGAGAAGACATCAATCAGAAAGGACTAAGATTTGACTATTTCTATTAGGGTGAGCGAGGAGGCAAGTCATATTTTTTTTGCATCAGATAGGCTATCAAAAATTAAATATTGAAAGCAATTCTGGTGATGCATGCTGTTTAAAATCCAGTGTGCTCACCTTCTGCTCTCTGGATCGTGACATGAAGTGGATGTTTTAACATGCAGTAGGTAATATATGCTTAGATTGTGGAGACAAGCTTAACATCCATGCTTACATTCAGTCGCTGAGCTTGCATTTTCATCGATCCAGTTTTTTCCATGAGTAATGGAGTAGACGAATTTAGTCTGAAATATACTTCCGACGTGTTATACAAAACTTAAACGTGATAGCAATATTGTATCCAAAATGCTGACAATGGCATGTGTGCCTAGATGTTTGACCTGATTTCATAAGGTACTAGTAACTGCCAACGAATATATTTATTAATTGTTTTCAATGATAAAAGAGGAACGAAAACGTGGTGTTGTTATAGGCAACTATAACAATTGTCATTTTCGGATAGGCTGGCAACAGAGCAATTCCTGTCATCTTACGGGGCAAGCAAAATTTGAATAGGACCTCACCGACTGCTCATCAATATATTTGCCAGGCTTGTTTACCTATGAAGAATACACGAAATGCTAGCGTCTCTTCAAAAATGAATAATATTGAGCGGTAGTCAAATGGATTTTTTTCATATAGATATAGAGCGATATGTTACCCCTGTTAATCCAACTAGCAAAGACCATTTCTTCCCTACTGTTTTTTTTTCTAAGTAATTCGCATGATCCTAGCCTGACACACAAGAACACAATGCATGAAAGCAACACTTGGCTTCCCCCCTCCATTTTCCCTTTTTAAAAGAAAAGTGTGACAGTAACAACTGAAAGAGATTGCCTCACCTAAAAGAAAAATAAAGAGGCATGAGGTGAGAGAGACAAAAGATTAAAGGCAAAAAAGAAAGATAAAAACATCGAGGTTGCCTGACAGAGACCAAAGATAAAGAGGCAGGCCGCTGCGGCGCTGCCCTCTCCTGTGCCAACCAATCCCTAGCTAGCTTAGCTATACCTCATCTTGCTGCCTACGTACACCCCAATGATTTGCGACTCATGGGTTTATCCAAAAGCAAAAGGAAACCATGCGATTAACATCATGGCTCACACTATTGGGTACACTACATACATTTGTTAGGATCTGATAGGTCCTGGAGAAGGTAGAAGGAGGACCTATGCATGGCATGTTTATACGGAGACGAAAAATGTGAAATCAAGAAATTATATATGCACTACCATTGGAAGATTTTTTATCATATAGTAGCTTTTTTTTATCAATATCCTATAATAGCATTGCACACACATTGCACACTGCATTTCTCAAGTTTATTAGTGTTACCAGTTTCTAGATAAAATGCTTGCAGCTGTATCTATCTCAGATAACGCGAGGAACGTGCCACACTCTCTACTATCTTCTTCCGAAATCGGCTTCAGTACAAAGATAGGATATAGGATTGGGCATGACGAGCGGATATACATAGCGTCAATTCGCCCCAGACACAACACATGGGAGCAAGGTGCACTACGAAGCGTCAATATGGCAAATCCAAGTGGAGAAAACACAACATGAGGGAGAGATCCTGTTAGAGCGTCGCGATCACGACTCACATTTTACTTGCACGCATGCACCTGCCAATGGCAGATGACCACCTGCCATTATCTAACTGCACCACTGATTATCTCTTCCTTTTTCATGCAACGCCATTACTGTCTCTGCTCTTTATTTCGTTAGAGAGGATCGGATAAAAGCATCATCTGCTGCCAATGGCAGAAGGCCACACTTCGCACGAGCATATAGCTCGCGATCGAGAGCAAGCCACGCGCATAATTCCACTTTATTATACTTTCGTATAACGATAACTAACGAAAGGCCGACGTGCCAATCTCACATGCATGGAGACCTTTGTTTTGTTGTAAGGACATGGAGACTGACTTTACTCATTACTCGCACAGGCCGCATTCGATATTTCGTTGTGGTAATGAGTATAATTTTCAAGGATACTTGATCGTAGGTATATTGAGTGCATGCATGTCAAGAATGGTGTCATGTACGGATGTACCCCCGGACAGATAGTTCGAGAAAGATATGGAGTCGCTTCATAATGAAGCACCTTCATATGCTCTGTTTTATGACATCGAACTGAATCTTGAAGCTACAGTTCACAAAAGTTGTGAAACGAAAACTTGATGCTCTTTTTTTTTTTTGAGATGAAAACTTGATGCTCGATTAGTCCAACTTGAAGGAAATTCAAAGCGAGGTTATGTCGTGCAGAACTCGTCTACTGAAAATTCAAAGCAAAGGTCCAACTTGCAGGAAAATTCTCATACTCCCTCCGTTATTTATTATATGACGCCGTTGACTTTTTTGTTATTTTAACCATTCATCTTATCTATAAATATTTGGGTAAATAGCTAAGTGTATAAGTTAATCTTAAAGTACTTTTGATTATAAATCCAATGATATTCATTTCACATTTAAAAAGTAATTATTTAAATCTATATTATTAATCAAAGTTTAACTAAAAAGTCAACGGCGTCGTATAATTAAAAACGGAGGGAGTACAAAACTCTTCTGTCCCTTCATTGAGGGCAGTATTTATTGGAAATTATCGAACTGGACCGGATCGTACTAAGTTCCTCATCAAAGGATCCCTGACGCTGAAAGTACAAAACGATTTGACTAAATGCATAATTTTTTCACGGAATCTACTTTCTTTTTAAAAAAAACAACAACAAAATTGCAGTTTTTGGCTTCCAAATCACATATGCACGCTATAAATGCCTCCCCGCAGCCCGCGGAGTTCTCGGAGGGGGGCCAAACTAGCCACGCGTACACCTGCGTCCAACAGACAGGTGTGACCCACGACGGGTAGCTTCCTCCACCCGTGCCCCACGTGTCTCTGCAGCTGCTCCCTACCGACACTTGGGGGTGGGGCCGGGAAACGTGTGTCAGCTAATAGGAGTCCGCCACGTGGTCTGAACGACACCTAAGCCAACGGTCATCTGGTGGGCCTGACATGGAAATTCGAGCCTTGTCGCACGGGCTCCATACGTCGGGTCCTACTTGGTGACTGGCCCGGTCCACCAATCGAGTCTGTGGCATGGAATTCTAGCGCCGCGATACAGCATATCTGAACCGTTGAAGGAAGATCACAACGGTCTCAGTCCGTTGCTCGGGTGCGGTGCTGTGACACAGGCAATCACGGCGAGCGACCCGTCGTCGGTGGCTGCCTCCCAGACTTCTCTCGGATGGGGATTAGTAATTTACACAAAACCCTTTGACTATTAATAATTGGAGATACCTTTAGGGCTGTTTTCAGCCTCCTTTATTAATTTGAGGCACATTCGTAGTATAGATAGAGTTCATAATGCTACAATTTTTCTAATAGTAAACGCACTAACCTCAATCACACTGATCATCACTAATAGTAATATTAAGGCATTCAGACAAGCCATGATGTGTTCATATGTATTCTTCAACAACATTGTGTTTAAGTTCCTTGTCATTCTATTAACATTTGTGATCAGTTCATTTTGGTTATCATGCTCACTTGTTTCAATGTATTCAAGCTTTTATATACTTTCAAAAAGATATTAACGATACTTCTGACTACTCTCTCCGTTTTAAATTATTGTTGCCGTTGACTTTTTAAGTTACGGTTGATCATTTGTCTTATTCAAAATATTTGATCAAATATGCAAAATTATAAGTTACATTTTCAATTTTATTTAGTGATAAAACAAATCATAAAAATTATATGATAGTTTTGATTTTTTTAATAAAATGAATACTCAATTGTAACTTAAAAAGCCAACGACCACAATAATTTTAAAACAAAAGAAGTATGTTGCTTGAAGATGGTCGGAGAGTCAGCTCTACTACACTCTATTTAAATAAAAAGATAAATTTCTAGTTTTTCTTTTTGAATAAAATTTCTGGTTCTTTTATACATCCAAGATTACCAGGAGACTATGATCGGTGTTCTGTTGGTGGATTAGTACGGGAACTGAAGATGTTGCTCACGTATGAGCTTAGTAGCGCTCGGGTTGTTCATAAACTGAGAGAATGTAATTTCATAAATCGAGAGAATGTAATAGTGTTGTTCATGCTTTAGCAGAGCTAGGGAAGATGTGTTTGGGTCAGCCTGATCCAATTCTGGACACGCTGCCAGTCTGTATTCATTCTTAAGTTGATGGCGATTCTGCGGCACAATGGCTTAATGGAAATGCTTTCCAATTTTTTTTAAAAAAAAGATTACTAGGAGACTAGCTAGTCACGACGTGGACTGGTTTACCCTCCCAAGCAGTAATCATTTCCTTTGCCAAAAGAAGCTAGTATCAATGATAACGGAGGGCTGGTTTGCAATAATAGGAAAGCACAAGAATGGTCCAGCGAATATAGGACGAGCAAGTCCTTCGCCCCCAAACGGAAGGGACGCCGAGGGGGGAGAGAGAGAGAGAGAGAGAGAGAGAGAGCGCGCCTGCGTTTATAATCGACGCCCGCCACGACAGGCGGCGAAGGCGGGGTAGAGAGAGAAAGAGCGCGAGGGCGCACGAGGTCAATTCGTAGCGAGGAGGAGGGGCCGGGGCCAGGCCATCTCGTCGGCGGCGGCGGCGATGGGGGACTCCGGCGGCTCCGTCGTGTCGATCGACGTCGAGCGCATCTCCTTCGGCGGCAAGGTACGTCCGCCCCGGCCGGCCGCCCGCTTCTCTTTCTTGGCTGTTCTTGCGCTCTTTGGGTGATCTTTTGCTCGTTCTTGCTCGCGTTGGGTGGGGTTGGTGGAAAAGATGCGAGTTTGGTGGTCTCTGGAGGTTCTTTGGGGGAGAAAGGATTGGGTTCATGAAATTTTCATGGCCTTGCGGGATTTTCGTTGGTTACATTGCGTTTACGTTTCTGTAACTGCATTTGGTTAGTTCAGTTGTTGGTTTGTTGTGCTCTTTGCTCGTCTGTTCGATTTATTTACCCAGCCGTACTCGGATTATCAAGTCCGATTACGAACGAGCTCCCCGGCGAGTCCAATCCGATTAGAGTTCATCGTCTCCGCATCTCGTTCTCTGTTTGCTTTCGGCTTTCGGCCTATAAAACAACAGGGTTCCCGTTTTAGGCATGTTGTTATCCTGCGATTCTGCAAGGTGCATTTCGTCGGCTGCAATTAGTAGCCTTCGTTTAGTTGCGAGATGGTGAATTTTTCGCCGCCGCGTCTCCTGCCGGCGTCGTCTGCCTACGTACGTCCAGCCATGTCACAAATTGTTTTTATTTTTTTCCCCTGGAGCTCTCTGTTCTTGCCTGTCCAGTTTGCCGTTGCCCAACCTGGCCGGCCAGTTAATTGGCGTAGCCTAGCTCATCAAATCGCCTATAATTTGAGTATGTCTCCCTTTAATCACGCAAAGCCCGAAATATTCCGAGTTGGTGCTCTTCCGTTCTGTTCTGTTGTCCTAACTACCGCCTTTCTTGTAGCGCTTCTTAAAGCAGAGGTTCTTGGATTGTCTAGTATTTTATTTGCTTGGTTGGGTTCGTTTGGTCCTCATAAGCTTAAGTTCCCATGGGCCGATTGGCTGCTGCATGTTCCAAGTTCAGCGTATGCTCGAGATGGTTTGGGAATTGGAAGATCTTAAACAGTTATTTCTTAAAAAAGGGTGTGCTTTTGTTTTGTTG
Source organism: Eragrostis nindensis (assembly GCA_012490785.1). Lineage (NCBI taxonomy): Eukaryota > Viridiplantae > Streptophyta > Magnoliopsida > Poales > Poaceae > Eragrostis > Eragrostis nindensis. The sequence continues at coordinate 260,895 of JAAXCT010000877.1, forward strand.
TTGGTTAATTTTAGATGTTTACATGCAACCTTCGTGCAGTTTGGACAAACCTGTTTGACTGTGGACTTCTGTCTGAGTAAACGGGTGAAAATTTGTGTAGTTTACAAGTCCCTTTCATGTGAAAAATTTTATATTCTATGTCTGCTTGTGAGCTGGCAGTCAAATCATTCGTTTATACAATATTTATATGATAATCGCTCTTCCTATGATAGTAAGGAATGATAATTTGTATAAGCGTATGCCTGTTCGTTTCTTGACAAGTGTAGCTCTTGCTTGTGTAATGGTGGAGGAACCATCTGTGTTTCGTTTTCTGTTCTATTTTACTGGCCTTTGTGCTAGAAGCAACGTTTGCAGAATCATCCCTTTAGCAGCACTTCACCTTAATGAAACTATTATTCTCCCTTTCTTTTGCTGGCATCTTGTCAGCCTTAAGTATTATATTCAGAAGACAAAGATCCTCAATCATGAAGTCATCACCTTTGCGTCATGTTGGAGAAATCCTTTACTTCGAGCGTCAAGAGAGGACTACTACCTTTTCTCACCTGAAAGAAATATTCCAGATAGTCACCTAGTTTGTTTCTTGACCGAGTTTAAAGGACCATTTCTCTTTGTATGGGTGTTTCTGGGCTGTACCACGACGAACTTTGACAGCTTGGTCGTATGGGCACAGAAAGTGCATGACAGCCTAACTGTTAAGCATTCTGTTGATTTAAGTAGGTTTACTTGGATTGGTAAACTCCAGATATAATCTACAACCACGTATCCACCCAAATGACATATGGTGCGTTCGTTTGCCACAAGCAATAGTTGACTTCGTATAGTTTCTTATAGACTTGTAGTCTTAATTCTGATTCAGCACCCCATATGGACATGGTGATTGTTTGCCCCAAACAATAGTTGACTTCGTATAGTTTCTTATAGACTTGTAGCCTTAGTTCTGATTCAGCACCCCATTGGTTTGCTGCTGGCCATTGGCCTCTTTACCTTGCTTTAGTGCCCGTTTGCCCTTTTCTCACTTTCCTGCTGGTAGAAGTACTAGAACCTATTTAATTGTAAGTTTTTTTTCCTCTAAGGCACTGGAGAGCTCCGTGTTATTTGTGCTCATACTGTCAGAATTCAAAGGTTCACGTTTGCAAGTGTAAAATTGTTCCGTTTCATTGTGGTGTAAACTACTAGCGAGACTCAATTCTCCTGCTGTATGAGATTTTCCTTAAGCATGGTATTCTTTCTATAACCTCTGCCTTGTTGTCTTGACTGTTTCTTCTGTCTTCTTTATTCAGGAACACCATATTCAAACGAATCATGGACCTGTATCTGTTGCGGTGTATGGTGACCATGACAAGCCTGCCCTTGTAACTTATCCAGATGTTGCTCTAAATCGTAAGTACAGCTCATTGCTTTACAGTTTAACCGTTCTGTCTGCAAATTATTCTTGGAGTTCATAAATATTGACTTCCCTCTCTGTTACTACGTGTCAGATATGTCTTGCTTCCAAGGATTATTATTTTGCCCTGAAGCAGCTTCGCTGCTGCTTCACAATTTTTGTATTTACCATATCAGCCCCCCAGGACATGAGGTCAGGAGTTTGCAGTGTTTTGTTAGAACTAAACTTCCATTTGACTTAATGTGATGCACCTATTCATCTCTCTATTCCCTCACTAATGCTTATTCATTCCTATTGTGATAATCGTGCAGTTAGGAGCTGCTTCAATTTCACCAAATGTTCCTGTGCCATCCGTTGATGACTTGGCAGATCAGGTTGCGGATGTCCTCGATTTCTTTGGGTAAGCGTCTATCAGATTATCTCATAATATTGAAAGAACTCAAAAGGTAGGAGTAATCATGTGTTACCTTGTTTACTTTGCTCTTTTCAGATTAGGCGCTGTCATGTGCTTTGGTGTCACTGCAGGTGCTTACATTCTAACTCTGTTTGCGGTATGTGTTTATTCAACACAATTGTGTTATCTAATGGTTGCTTATCCATCAAAACTTTTCATCAAATTGTGTGTTTTTTTCCCCGTTGCAGACAAAGTACAGGGAGCGTGTACTAGGTCTTATCCTCATTTCACCTGTCTGTAAAGCCCCCACATGGACTGAGTGGTTATACAGTAAGGTAATTTGTCAAGTGACTTATTCAGATACAGTTATTTGCAGAAACAGTAGGACTTTACTAATATCTATTCATACCTCAGGTGATGTCCAATTTGCTGTATTATTATGGGATGTGCGGATTGGTGAAGGATTGCCTACTTCAGCGGTATTTCAGCAAGGTAGATCAATTATTTTGATTTTGTCCATGTGACTTATCCTTGGATGTTCTTGAACATTTACTCATGTATCTTGTAACCCTTAGGAAGTTCGAGGATGCTCTGAGTTACCCGAATCAGATATAGTGCAGGCTTGTAGAAGTGTAAGTGTCGCAGAACTTCTTCCCTTCATGATATTCCATTTTATTTGAATATATTAAATGCTAACTTCTTCTATTACATCTTGTAGTTGCTAGAGCAGCGGCAGAGCATGAACGTATGGCGCTTTGTACAAACGATGAATGAGTATGTTCACATTTTCCATTATATATTTTGATAATTGCAGTGGCAAAACGCAGTACCAAATCAATACAGAATTGCAATACTTAGTTGCTTCTAAAATGATTTCCCAGGAGATACGACTTGACAGAACAACTGAAGCAGCTTCAATGTAGAACCCTGATTTTTGTTGGTGAGAATTCACAATTCCACACCGAAGCTGTTCATATGATGTCGAAGCTCGATAGGAGATATTGTGCTCTAGTTGAGGTAACATTTATCTGCATACTTACCTTACCTGTATCTCAAGGCTTTCTAGCAAGCATTTGAATTGTTAATGGTCTATAAATACTGAATTTGGCAATTGGCATGCATTGCAGGTCCAAGCATGTGGGTCACTTGTGACAGAGGAGCAACCGCATGCAATGCTTATACCGATGGAGTACTTCTTCATGGGATACGGCCTGTACAGGCCGAGCCAGCTCGACTGCAGCCCCCGGAGCACCCTGAGCCCATTCTGTATATCGCCGGAGCTCCTCTCGCCTGAGAGCATGGGAGTGAAGCTAAAGCCAATCAAGACGCGAGTCAGACTTGAAGTGTAGCACTAGTGAATAAGGGTGGCGGTGTCCCTTAAGGCTGACATGATGAGAGTTTAGGCTAACCCACGGGTCGATGTACGGAGGTGCTTGTCTTAATTTTTTGAGGTAAAATCAAATACCTGTTATACTGCTGCCATGTATATATAGGAAATGATAGGTTGGTGAGCTTGGGTGTGGGGGTGGGTTCTATTCATTGATTTGTAGCCTGAACCTGTAATTGTTATACATTGTTTATGAAAGCAAAGCAAATAATAGCGGAATGTGAGATGTTCCCAATCATTAGTTGTGCACGTTGTTGTCTAAACTCCTTTGCCTGACTTGAAGGAAAGATGAAATGTTCTTGTGAGCTGGACTTGGGACTCCTAAACCTTGTTCATTGTGAAAGTTCTATGCCATTATTCTGGCTGAAACTTTTAGCTTGCGCTGGCCGTAGTGCATTATTTGTTTATGCTCGTTAAGATACTGGTTTTCGAAGAATCTTCAAAGGAAAGCATATATGCGCAGAATGTGACCTGTATGCAGTTTGTGTGGTTGGTGTTGATTCCGTTTGCCTTGCTTAGGATTTGGACTAGGAATATATGTATAAGACATGCGCCACTTGGCTTGTAATTCTGCCATGCTGATGTGTCTTGTTTTTAAGCATATATGCGCAATTATTGAGATGAGTGGCGGGAAGCCCGTGTTTTGTGTCAGATTACACAATATATGGTGCTTAACAATATTCTATTTACTCCAAAAAAAAAAAAGATAGATAATATTCTATACCTGTGTGTGGCGCCAGTATATATATGCTATATTCCTCAAACCTGGTTGGAACCTGGTGGTTCATACAAGCATGATTGTGTATCTTTCAGTCTGGCTGTTGTCAGATTATGTTCTATTGCCACCATGCATCCAGATGGCATCGCATCGTTCTTCTCATGAATTCGTGATCTGGCCAATGGACGATCACATGAGACGATGGCCCATATACAGGTCTTTACGTGACAGCGCCATTGTAACCGCCTGAATGCACGCGTGATAAATCGTTTCTGTTGCCGGTTCCTTTCCCTCGTCACTCTTGCCTGTAGTGGTGTCACATCGGCTCAACCTCCCTCGGCAAAACTTTTGTGTTGTTTACTCAATCGTGGGTGCAGTAGCCTCATGGTTTTCAGTAGTTTCAGAAAGGTTTTTTTTTTTTTTTTTTTGCGAAAAGGAGGGGATTATATTAAAAGAGTAGCACAGTACACCCCAACTTTTTACAGGAAGACCCCTGTGGAACTTTTACAGAACAGCCCTCGAAGAAAAAGAAATTACAACTGTCCTTTATCTTCTCGAACTGCTCCGAACCCAAATCTTCTCGTCTCCAACGCTCGCCGGCGACAGCAGCCGGCCACCTCCTCCATCCCGTCCCGCGACCACAACTCATAGTTGGAGAAGCCGATTAGATGGACACGCATGCCCATGTCACGACGAAGGTCCCGAACCGGCCATCGCAGCGACCTCGGGAAGGAGAAGACGAACCAAACCACCACCATCGAGAGCACGGCGACTCGAAGAACAAAATCGGAGATGTCGACACCAGCAGACGCCAACAACCCGAAACCAAACTCCACCATCACCAGCAGCGCCGGCAAGGGGAGACAAGAGCCCATCCTCCTTTTCGCAAAGGGAAGGAAGGCAAAAGGACTCCACACAGACTTACCGGTGAACTTGCCGCCACCGACGACGACGTCGTCGCCGGATCCGTCGTGGAGAAGAGAAGAGCGGCCGCCATCGCCACAAGCGGACCACGGCGCCGCACCCTATCCCTAAGCAAGGGAAACTAACTAGACTACCCTATACTAGTAGCTAGAGACGACCGGACGGCAACTCCGGCGATCCCCCAGCCCTCCAGAGCCCGACGGGTCGCCGGAGGAGGGGGGGATCGGCCGGAGTCACCGCCGGAACCCGAAGCCGCCGCGAATCGCCTCCTCGCTACTGTAGCAGGGGGAGGGGTCGCGAGAGTTCGAGTCGATTCTCCGTGTGTGTGTGTCTAGGGGGGGAAACTTTTGTAGTTTCAGAAAGGTTGTTAGCAAAAGGTTTGTTGCTTGTGCAACCCTGTTTCTGACACACCGTGCGTTAGTGTCCCCAGAATGTTTGCTGACTCGGATCTGGATTTCTGGTGGCAGACTGCAATATCTGGTACGATTTGTTGTTCAGTGGCAACACGGTCACAAGGCAATATGGCATTGCATGTTGTGCTGTAGCTGGTCATCGGGCCTTTCAGTAAAAAGGCCTATGGGCCAACTAGCTGACGGCAGAGTAAGGTGGGCCGACCGGCTAGTGGAAGCCCACCACACTCGAAATCTCACACTTAAATATTTTGCCGAGATATGGGCACAGATTAGAGGAAAGATATTAAATGACCGCGCCCTGGCTGTGATTGGCTGATTTCTACCTGCCGTTCATAACGCTGATTTCTCTATATAAATGTGAACCATGTGTAGAACTAGCAGGCATCACAACAACAACAAAAACTCTCCCCAGTAGATCGGCAAGACGCATCACGCTGCCGTCGTGTACACGAGTAGAGAAGAACACCATGCAAATGGATGCGCTAGCGCTGCTTTCGCTCCTCCTCCTTGGCTCTTTCGCAAATCATGCGCAATGTACGTAAGTAGTGGAATTACTTACTCTCGGAATATGTTTCAGTATGTGAGATGCTTGTTCTTCTCGAGTAGATAGTACTATTTTCGTTTCTCTTTTGAAATATATACACATCGATACTGAACCGATTATGACCAATTTGAGTTAAATATGGTTAGAGCAATCTATATTGTATAATCTGAAATCACACGTACATATATACATATATTTATTGATCTTTTACTTTGACAAAACAGGCCGACCCTTGGATGAACTGGGTGGTGTAAAACTTAACGGTGATAAACCGGGTACCTGCCACCCCGCAAACTTCATATCATGCGGTTTTGGAGTGCTGCCAGGAACGCCATGCTTTTGCTGTTGGGGGACCCCTGGTGGTTGTCGATCTACAATAGAGGATTGCAAAGAGATGTGTCATCCTAATTAGAACATTGTATTTTCACGGGAAAAGTTAATGTAAATGAATCAATGAACCATGATGATTAACATCTGGAATAATTAAGAAACATGGGATGCATGTTGGGTTACCGTCCGTTCAACAGCTCAAGTCTCAAATGTCCTAGTATATCAGAGGTGAACTATATATGTTGGAAAAAAAATTGATTCTCACGTTGAATCCTGTATACTGTCACTTTTCTCTTTACATATTGGAATGAATACCCACAATTATAGAAAATGTAGGACTTAGACTATTCCATACCATTTTTTTTCTTCCTAGTAATTAGCACATTGACGTGAGGAAGGGAACTGGGAAGGGAGTTCTCAGCGATTTCTTTCCATGGAACGAAAGAAGAGTTGTTCACGAGCTCCAATGGATTACAATGGCGGATGGTGTCCTACTGGTGGACATGTTCTTTGGAGTTTGGAGGACGAAGACACAAGCAGTTTATGACATCCCCTTGCTTACTCTATCAATTTATCAGTTGATCTTGAAGTGACCAAGAACTGAGCTTATTGTTTATTTTCACCAATATAGATCGATTGTCCTCTCTTTCAGCAATGATTGGTTGGTGTCGCTTAGTTTCCATTTTCTTTTCTATTTGAGCTGCAAATACTAATCATTTACTAATAGGCATATGATTTTGTTCCTTTTACAGTTCATGATCAGCTCATGATCAAATCTGATGCTACCTCCATGTATAGAACCACGATAGGAGAAGTCAAATTTGGGCACCAAGAGAACGTAGCCAGTATCGCTGAAGTCATAGCTATGAAGATTCAAATTATGTGAAACTTGCAGATGATGTGAACCAGCAATTGTAGAACAAGTATTTTATCATTTATGCAACAATCATGCATGTTGGATTTGATAATCAAACTGCTGGAAATATACTTCAGTTTTTCCTCTCTTTTTTTGTGATGAAATGTAGTTGGCTCAGCACAAAATTGCATATTTATTTGCTCTGGTGATTCATCAGATGGGCAGATTTTTGTTTTGAGAAAAGAAAAGGTGATGGGCAGATATTTGGGATTTCCAATCATTTTAAATAGTTTCCCTTAAATCCCATCTTTTTCTCTCGCTTCGCTCGTTCAGACGACACTTCACCCGTCGTCGCCGCCCGAGCTGCCGAGCTGCCCGAGCACCACCTCGCCCGCCGTCCCTCGTTCAGGCCGCCCCAACACCCCATTCCTTCTCCACGCCATCTTCCCTCGTCCACCAACACGCCCCCTCTCTCCCACCCCCCGGCTGTCAAGAAATCCTCCAAACTCGAGCTGCTTGCTACCCGCAAGGGGGTGGAGCAAGATCCCGCCTCCAGGCACCAAATCGAGCAACGGTGAAGGACGTCCCTCCTACTACGTCGCCCTCCCTCACTCCGCACTGGTTATTGTTCCCGATCCGCCCTCGTCAAGCACCAATTTGTCTGTACCCTAGCTTGTCTGCTCATTTGTTTTACCCATATTTTGGATGTGTCTTTGAGAGCATTTTTAGAGTTGATCTTTTATTCCGATTATTTAGTTGGAAGAGCAACAGGAAGAGATTGAGGAGCAGGTTTTAAAGGAAGGGGAGAATGGGGATTTTAAAGAGAGGAGACAAGAGAAGTGAAGAGTAGCCAGATTTTTCACTCATCTTCTCAGTTCTCACTGAAGTAAGCATGCTCAGCCTCTTCTTGATTTCATTGTTTTTTAGTACACGTGTTTCTCAAAATGTGGACTATGCTGAATTTTTGTAGTGAATGGTCAGTTTGTTATTTGCTCAGATGCATCGTTTTGTTGTTGACATTGATTGTTTATTGGCATGACGTGAGGTGCTCATTAATAAAATGCATTGCTGTGCTGCAGTCATGGAATCATTTGTTAAAAAATGTTGGGTGGACAGAACAAGTGTTAGATAAATTAACCATTTTTTGTATGGGGTCCGGACCTTTACTTGCTGTCATTTCGTTTGTTACTTGCATCATAATATCAGTAGCTTAGAATGTGTTGAACTTTTTGCGGGTTTCATAACAGTACTTGCCGTCATGTGAGTGTAAACGTAATTATTTTCCAGCTTGTTGTAATAACAGTAATAATGTCTTTAGAAGACCGTAGATGGATGTACAATGGTTGGGGCAGTAATGTTCTCATTCGCAGGAGTAGGTGTGCAATACAAATGCCTTTTTGGGACGTGTTTTCAAGGTGTCCCTAATGCTGATAGATATGGAGTAGTATGCCCATGCTCAGAGTGTAGCAACAGAATTAGAAGGAACAAAAATGTAATGAGTTTGCATTGCTGCCAAAGAGGATTTATGCCTGTTTACACTAGATGGACCGAACATGTAAAACGTCCTATTAGGCCTTCCACATCAGATGATAATGTGAATAACACCGCAGACCGTTTTGATGACATGTTGGGCGATTTCGGTGGTGCAATCAGTCTGAATTTTGCACAAGATGACCCAGCACCAGTAGTGTCTTGTGCTACGGTCAGAAGTAGTAGCAGCAAATGGTAGAGAGATAATAGAGAAGATATATATAGAGACAGGGGCAGAGATCGAGGAAATAGCAGGAGGTTAACCAAGTCAAACAGAAAGGTTACCTGGAATGATTTGAACTATATAATAAATTTGAATGGAATGGACAGATACTAAAGGTGTTTATTTCCATCTCCTCATCATGAGTGAAATGTTCCTTAATACATACAAGGAGCTCACTTGGAAACCTCAAACCTGTAGACCAATTGAGCTAAATCATCTGGATAACTTTCCCCAAAATATCAGTAGTTATTGCCACAAAAAGGGTCATTTTGAAACTTTCTAGCAGATAAATATAAGTACTGAAAACTGAAAGGGCATTATATACATGACCGTGCTAGCTACGATTGCTACTTGCCATTTACAATGTCCGTTTTCTCCTATGTATACGTAACCATGTGTTTTATATCTAGCAGGCATCACCTTATCGGAACACAAAGAAAACTCTCCCTAGTTGAATACTTGAATCGACAAGACGCATCACGGTGATGTTGTACATGGAGAAGAACACCAAGCAAATGGGTGCACTAGTGCTGCTTTCCCTCCTCCTTGGTTCTTTCGCAAACCATGCTCTATGTAAGTGAAGTCTGACTCTGAATTTGTTTCAGTGCGTGCAATGCTTGTTCTGCTCGGTTTTCATATCTCCTTTGAAAGATGCAAATTGATACTGAACCGAATAAGTTTCTTTGTGTACTCTATTTTGAGTTAAATAATTCGAACATCTTTGTGTAATACAGATTGTCGTCATATTTCTTAACAGCTACATAATCTGAAAACCATATGTGCATATATCTTTTTGTTGATTTTTTTGTTGTCGTCATCATGGACACACAGGTCGACCCTTGGATGAGCTGGGGGATGTGAAACTTAACGGTGATAAACCGGGTACATGCCATCATGCAAACTTCATATCATGCGGCTTTGGAGTGCTCCCAGGAACGCCTTGCTTTTGCTGTTGGGGGACCCCCGGTGGCTGTCGATCTACAATGGAGGATTGCAAAGCGATGTGCCATCCTAAAACTTAGAACAATATCTGTAATAATAATCAATGAATCATGATGATTAACATCGGGAACAAGAAACATGGGATGCATGTTGTGTTATCTTCTGTTCAATAGCTCAAGTCTCAAATGTGCTATTTCCTAGGTGAACTATGTTGGAAATTTTGGATTCTCGCAAAATTTGAAATTTAGTTGCTGTCCAGTTTAATTATTTTCCTACCGTCTTGGGTCGGCAAGCCCACACAACCAGTCTCTCTGACCTTGCTGCATGTTACCGGGCCATGTGCTCTTAGGGAAGCGCATCTGCGTATGGTACTGTTGATAAGGTACGTGACGGGCCCATTTCTCGTATGGTGCTGTCAATATACAATTCTGTTGTCAATGAAGACTAGTAAACATGGGCAAATCTTAGGGGATACAACCATAATTTGCAATCACCATAATTTACGGTTCATCAGCTAGTTTCATAAGCCCAAATGGTTTTTTTTCAGTCGCAAGTAGTGTCGTATGTTTCGTAACCACTACTAGTTTTCATATGTTTTGGGCCTAGTATCACCGAAGTGTTTTGGCTGCACATGTCATTGGAAATAGAAATAAGGTACAACCGATGTGTGTTTGCTGATGTGGTAATCAGGCGCATCAGGTCTTTGTCTACAAGAAAAACATGATGATTAACCAGAAATCCTTGTGTAAACACAAATGTATCAACTCTTATTAAACGTTTAGTTTCTCTTCAACTGCATTGCTATCTATCTTTAGCACAATAACAAATTGCCACTTTTATATCACATGGCTAACACGGTATATTATTTTTATTATGCAAATATTCACATTTTTAACTAGTAGCCTGATTTGCGAGACTATTTTACGAGTATTTTGGAGCGGTTTACCTACACAATTATACTTATATACTAATAATCAATGGAATATTTTGTTTATTACATCTTACGTTTTATCGAATAGCTGATAGCACTTGGATAGTAGTGCTAGCTTCGCATTTCCCTGAGTTAATAGTGCACCAATCAATCCTAAACATGAACCAAATATATGTAGTTAGCATCGTCCAATCATGTTCTCTAAGATTAATCATGTCAAAAAGGACAAGTTACTTCCATGGCCACAAAGATCTGACTCATCTCCTACGTATTCTACCAATATACTCTCTCCGTCCATAATCTAGTTTTGTCCTAAGTCAAACTTTGACTAATTATTTTGAAAAAACTATAAATATCGACAACACAAAAATACACTAGATTCATCATAAAATAGACTATTATAATATGTAACTTTTTAGTTTGAAACAATATATATATTTTTATATATTGTTGGTTAAAGTTTAAAAAGTTTGACTTAGTACAAAACTAGATGGACACTACTTTGCTTATTATCGCTATTCACTTAAATATTCAAGTTTTGATGATTATTTGAGAGAAGAGATAAATGAGAGGCTAAAATTTGTTCCACATATTTAAAGAACCAATGAATTTGTCATCCTATTTCAACTTGTCACATCTACAAAAACAAGATCAGACGTGTCACATATGAACAGTACAACGCTGTACAGCAAGATTTGGTCAGAATTAATCTAGAAGAGTTTCCCGGCGAAGTCCTTGATGTCCTCGTCCTTGAACGACGGCGAGGCCATCTCCCTGAACTGCCTGAGGTCCGACGTACTCCTTCCGAGCAGCAGCGCGACCTTGGTCTCGAACATCTCGCCGTTATCCCTGAGCTCGACGTCGGCCTCGTCGAGGTTGGCCTCTATGTCCTCCTGGATCTTGCGGTAGAAGCCGGCGAGGTTGCGGAAGAGCTCGAACACCATGCCCACCTGCCCGCCGTGCTCCAGCGTGTTCACGGCCGCCGCCAGCGCGCCGCCGAGGACGGCAGCGCCGGAGGCCCACGAGCCGACCTCGCCGGACCCGATGAAGGCCGCGGCCAGCGCGGCGGTGCCGGCGAGCGCCGGGCCGGCCACGGCGAGGCCGCGGTTGAGCCGCAGCGCCAGCTTGCCGTTGGTCACGTACTCGTTCTCGTCCTTGGCCCTGAGCACCCGCACGATGCCGCGCATCTCGTCCTCCAGCTCCTGCGTCCAGCCGTTGCCGGCCGCCGCGCCGCCTCGCCGGGCGCCGTTGACAGCCCCCGACGACGACGACGGCTTCTTCCTGAGCTGCTGCCGTCGCGGCCACCACCGCGTGGGCTCGAAGGTCTTGGGGAACTTCTCGAGCATGCCGGGGAGCAGCGGCAGCGGGTACGCCGCGTCGAGCGTCAGCACCCGGTCCATGGCGTCCCGGACGTCGGCGTCAGTCACCTTCGCGTGGTCGAGCGCGGCGCGGACGTCGCGCTCGAGCTGCCTCCAGAGCCGCGTGGCGTTGCGCTGCTCCTCGGCGAGCTGCGACGGCTGGATCTTGCTGGTCGCCGCCATGGTGACCGCCGCGGTGGCGAGGAGGGCGCCCGCCGAGGCCTTGAGCGCGAGCATCGTCGGCGCCGCCGGCGCCAGCGCGGCCATCACGGACGCCGTGAGCGTGAGGGAGTTGGTGGAGTGGAGCAGCAGGTGGTTCCAGTTGTCCCGCTGCCGGCCGATGATGTCGTGCATGTCGGCCCGGTCCGCCGCCGCATCAGCGATCGCGCGGAGCCTCTCGACCTCGACCGCCGCCGCGCCGTCGCCGGCGGCAATCTCCGGCGCCGGGCGCCCGTTGTTGACGACGACGTGGTCGTCGGCGCCGCCCACGATCGCGTCCCGGTTTAGCCTCAGCTCGTGGAGGCTGACCGCCAGCTGCCGGACTCCCCGCACGCTCGCCCGGGCGCACATCCGGCTATGCCGCCGGCGTGACCGCTGGGCCGGGAGCAGGGCGCCGCCGCCTTGTGACTGAAGAAGAACGCGCTCCATGTCTGTATGTCTGTCCAAGCTGAGCTCCAAACACCTTCTGTCAGTCCAATTTCTTGCCTCAGAGAGTCTCAAATTAAGCTGCTTTGTTGCTGTCTGTTCTTGGATCTTGCTGAGTAGTGAGGTGGCTATGCTATGCTTGTCTTTGTGCGTATATATAGGCGGCGTCGAGGAGAGAGAGAGAGAGAGAGAGAGTGAGTCCTGTTGACGAGGGCAAGGGCAGACTGGTCAGGCACGGTTTGCTTCATTGGCCGGGCTCGGTCCGTAGAGGAACAAGGAAGCAGATAGTCGCAGCATGCGCTCTTCGACTCTTGAAAACGGAGAGCAGGCTGGGTCTGGAGTGGTCGAGTCTTGTGGTGTTGAACGGCTCCACTCCAGGACGAAGGAAGCAGTCAAGGCCATTCACTTCAATCAACCGATGTTGGCGACGACCTGGCTGCGGCCAACCTCTCCTATATCAAAATTAATTCAGAAGTCGATCGAAGAGAACTATTTCTTCTTTCGCAAAAAAAAAGAGAGAACTATTTCTTGGGCCACAAGGACTGTACCGTATCACACGCTGTTAATTACCGAGCATGCATAACACGGCAAATTGTTCACTGAGGATATTAAGTAAAAAAAAAGTACTGCATGAACATGCATGCAAATGCCACCATATCTCGCTTTGTGTATGGTGGAGCATAGGCAGCACAAATTTCGCATGATTTCAGCATGACAGATCAGGAAATTTTGTTATCGCCTGCAATAACGTTTGTGCTATGTTGAAATTGAACATACAGTTCTCAAGGGAGGGCACATGTAAGCATTTGAAATCTCTATTGCAGAGATGGCATAAAGCGAGCACTCTGCGATATAGAGATACAACTGACAAATCCAGATCAACTTTTTTCTGATAACATTACTTTTCAGAAATGAAGATACCTAATGTTTTAATGGTTCCTTATATGAAAATTTTTATTTTTGCCGGCAATAGTTAGATTTTACAGATATTCTGAAAGAAGAAGAAGAGCGAGAAACGGTAAGAGTTCAATTGCTCTCGCATCCACTAGTGACACTCTGTCCAAGTTGCAGTACTATGCCACTGGTCCACTATCGATGTATTAAGTGTAAACTACCCTGAGAAGCATATTCCAACAATGAATTGGACTTTTTCGCCATGTATTCCTGAGTCAAATGTTTGCACCTGCATGTACGTTCATGCATGTACCTTTTCAATACATGCATCTATAATCGCAAGTTGATGGCGCTCGACCAACACCAACCACACCGCCTCCTTGCCTTCATTTAGACGTCGGTCGCTTTATTAGGCATCAGCCCTTGGGCGCACGGCGAATATAACGTACGATGGAGCCCCATGCCATGAGCCGTTCTCGATCGGTGAAACTCTGTGATGCATAGCGTAAACCAGAAACCTTAAACCAGCTTGGGGCACGTTTGATAACACAAACTAGGGACAAGTGGGGAAACCACACATTATGTTCCAGCCGGCCGAAACGGGGTGTTCTTCGCATCTGGCACTTTGCAGTGACAGCTTTTTTTTTTTAGGGGGTTGAAATACAATACAGACCCTCATAAACACGCACGAGTACTCACCTATACTCCTATAAGCGCATCCGAAAGACTAGTCCGATTGATATTGAGATTTTTAGAGAATCCCGCGGAACATCACCTTACGGATTGAGATCCTCTGCAGTCGGGTGCTCTCGCTGCCGTGCGGGGTCGCGCGCGGGCGAGGCCCACATGCAGCCACCCGACTGCAGAGGGCAGTACTGCAGAGGAGCTGCTTCCCACCTTACACTGAAAGAATAAATAGCCGTAAAGATGCAACACCCGTGCCAAGTCTAAGACTTGAACTCGGATGAGTTGGTTTCAGCACAAAGAACCTAACCAGCTGAGCTATGCTCGCTCTGCAGTAACCGTTGTTTTCATTGCTTGAACACTACATAGCGTTTGAAGGTGGCAGTATACTCGTTCCACTTTGACACATCGCATGACAACGATCGGTTTTAAATATTATCTGCATCACTATACTTAGCAGATCTCTATGAACAGATTGCTATAGCAAGTAATATATAAGTCGCTACTTAGCAGTTGACATTGATTTCAGTATTGAGGTAGTCAAAATAGTACGTACATCCATTGGCTTGCGGCACAAACTATATTGCGCAATGCGGTTGAGGGCAGCAATGGGCGGTAGTTGACCGAAAGGATTCATATCTAGCTAGTACTCAAAGTGGTGCAAATTGGGCGAAAGACGGTTGACAATTGGAAACTGCAAGTACTTCGTAGAATCGATCGATCGACCGGTTCACTCTTGGACACATCAAGGTACATTGTAAAACTTAATTAATAAACTGCACCTTTTTCCCCTAGCTTGACAAGAGGAATTTTCTCGAGCAGATCAAGTAAGCATGCATACGCACACTACTTCTATTTTTCTTTGTTCGATGCCAGGTCAAGGTCTACGGTGGCCATGCTAAGAAAGTCAATGAACGGCCAATGCTAGGAGGCCGATTCGTGCTGCCACCACATGGTACGCTCGTGCAGCGTTGGCGCGTGTTGAAGATTATGCATGGCAAACAAACGAGGAGCGTACACAAACAACTTGCTCCCAAAAATGTTTGCATTTTGGACAGCTCGGAAGTCAGAGTTGAACTGAGAACCAGAGGTTCGAAAAGTCTTTGAACGAGAACGAGAAGCATTCAACACAAAGTTGAGATTTTTGAGAAGCATCCTCTCTTCCATCAGCGATGGATCGAATTCATTAAACTGCTCGGTCCGTTTTCGTTTTTTACTAGTATTCAAAAATTTTGACCACTAGTACTAGGCATAGTTCAGTATATTATTTTCAGTTACGATGAATGAAAGTCACACGGTGAAATTCAAGGGTGCCGGATCGGCAAGTGAGAAGGAGCAGAGGGCAACGACCGATGCAGCTGCCGGCGCCGGCGCTGCGCGTAGGCAGGTCTGCTGCGCTGCACATGCGCACAGTGGAGGACACGGCCATGTTGTCGGGAACGTGTTCTTCAGATTCTGGCAGTACTTTGGCCACACTGGACGGAGGACACGGCATCTCGATTGGCCGGGAATGCCAGTGTCTGTGTCGGCGACCGTGTAGATCTGCCCTGGCCACTGCTGGATCGCCGGCCGTTCCTCCCTTCACATCTGTGACCTTCGCCTTGCATGCCGAAAGATATTGTGAAAAGTTGACAGTCTGTTAGAGCAAAGGTGCAAATGCAGGGTGGCGATCTGAAATTAGATCCAGTCGTCGACCCCACAGGTTGGTAGTACTTGGAGGCTGGAGCTAAAAGCTGGGGCCTGGGGGAGCTTTGCTGAAAGTTGTTTTTGTTTCTACGCACTAGTTTCCCAGTCGTCACTGCTGATCGTTTTGCTCACGATTGCTCGCCGCTTTGTGTGTAGCTGCGGCTCCATCGCACGCACCACGCGAGCTGAGGCTGCAACCATGCAACCTGTACCCTTTTTTTTTAATGATGCATTTCTGTCGAGTACTACTGCTCACTAGTGAACACGGATTGTACGAACGAACCACTTTGCCATAAACTAACCCATGTCTCCGTTGGCCACTTGCCAGAAACGGTCTCGTTGGACGCGATCCTCGATAAAGCGCCCTTCAAACCACAGTTTCCGAGAAGCAGAATTGACCCGGCCCACTCAACCATTCCCCGGTCAATCTTCTCGCTCGCTCTTCCGTGTACCCGTCCGCCCTCACCTATAAATACCACCTCCACTCACTTCCATTCCATCACACCTTCCTCAAGCTTCTCTCATCTTCTCCCGCAGCCTCGGATCGGAAGCCAAGCCACCTCGCCTTCGACATCGCCTCCAGTGACGAAGCAGCAGCGGTCGCAATCCGCAAAGCGAACATTTTTCAATCTTGACACGCACAGCAATCAATCGACCATGGCTGCTCTCCAGGCACAGCGTCTCTTCCTGACGGCGTCCACTTCGTCTCCGTCCCTCCCCACGCGGCCACGGCGGCGCGCCGTCGTCGCACCCTGCCGCGCGGCTCTGCGCGCGCCAAACGGTCTGACCACGGCGGCGAACCCGGCTGTCGACGGTGGCCTCGGCCTCAAGCTGGAGTGGGTCGACCCGCGCGTCCTCCCGACGGCGGCGGCGGCGGACACCACCAGCAGCAGCAAGGCGGTCGAGAAGCTCCGCGCGATAGCCGAGGCGGCGGCGGACCGCGCCGAGATGCACGACATCATCGGCCGGCAGCGGGACAACTGGAACCACCTGCTGCTCCACTCCACCAACTCCCTCGCGCTCACGGCGTCCGTCATGGCCGCGCTGGCCCCCGCCGCGCCGACGATGCTCGCGCTCAAGGCCTCTGCGGGCGCGCTCCTCGCCACGGCGGCCGTCACGATGGCCGCGACCAGCAAGATCCAGCCGTCGCAGCTCGCCGAGGAGCAGCGCAACGCCACGCGGCTCTGGAGGCAGCTCGAGCGCGACGTCCGCGCCGCGCTGGAGACGCCGGCGACGGACGCCGACGCGCGGGACGCCATGGACCGGGTGCTCGCGCTCGACGCGGCGTACCCGCTGCCGCTGCTCCCCGGCATGCTCGAAAAGTTCCCCAAGGCCGTCGAGCCGGCGCGGTGGTGGCCGCGCCGCCGCCCGCAGCCGCAGCAGGCCAAGCCAGCAGCGGCGTTCGCCAACGGCGGGAGCCGGTCCAAGAGCTTCGGCCGCCGCGGCGGTGCCAACGGCTGGAGCAAGGACCTCGAGGACGAGATGCGCGGCGTCCTGCGCGTGCTCAGGGCCAAGGACGAGCAGCAGTACCTCAAGTTCGGCAAGCTCGTGCTCGACGTGAACCGCGGCCTGGCCGTGGCGGGGCCCGCGCTCGCCGGCACCGCCGCGCTGGCGTCCGCCTTCATCGGCCACGGCGAGGCCGGCCTGGGCCTCCGGCGCGGCCGTCCTGGGCGGCGCGCTGGCGGCGGCGGTGAACACGGTGGAGCACGGGGGCCAGGTGGGCATGGTGTTCGAGCTGTTCCGCAACTGCGCGGGCTTCTACCGCAAGGTGCAGGAGGAGATCGAGGCGTGCCTGGGCGAGGCCGACGCCGACCGCAGGGAGCACGGCGAGGTGTTCCAGACCAAGGTCGCGCTCATGCTCGGCCGGAGCGCCTCCGACCTCAGGCAGTTCAGGCGGATGGCGTCCGCGTCCTTCAAGGACGACGACATCCAGGACTTCGCCGGCAAACTCTTCTGATCGATGGATCGCTCTCAAATTGCTAGCAGCAGATGAGAATGTGCATACGAACTAGTCCGAACATTTTTTGTGTTCGTAGTAGGAATTCCATTGATTCTTTTGTAAAAATTCAAATTGAATCGACAATTCTTTGATTCATTCATTCATTGTTTCCATCGGTCCCAAGTTTCACACGCGTGAGTTGAAATGAGTTTGCATTCCGTAATGCCGTGCCATGCCAAGAACATGGTCCACACGGACCATAAGTTGGCCGCACAGTGGCGTACTACTAGCTACACCAACGAGTTGCATGCCGCCGACGATGTTTTCGCCACCTACCATACGCGACATCCTCGCAAAACCCAAGGAGCCGGCACATGATGCGCACTGGAGACTGGGAGGGGTGGGTTGTACAATACAATAACATACGAGTACAGCAGCAGCGTTTGTCCAGCTTGGCCTCCTAACAGTTTGTTAGCAGAGCATATTTCACATACTTTGTCTCTTTTGTACATATCATTGAGATCAGCAAGCATTATCCCATTTGTCATTGTTCGTACGAGACAAAGAAAAAGGAGAGGCTCTTTGACAAACCACCAGGCGTGAATCCTGCTCCTGGATTCTGCAAACGCTTATATTACCCAAAGACCAAAGCAGGCTGTAAAAAGACGAGTTTCTTTCACCGGTTTAAAATTTGAACTTGCTCGTGTGTTAAGGTTGGTATGGTACACACCATTGAAAAATAAAAGTTGGTACACACAGGATGCTCGAGTAGGTTGTATGTATCAGCGCTTTGGTTCAACTACGCGGACAATATGATCAACCTGTCGCTCTCGGAGAAGAGTTGTTCAGACTTCACGGCGGGGTCAATTCAAAATGTCCTCTTCTATCTCTGAAAAGGTCAATTCAAGATGCCGAATGCAGAAGCCACGAGTTCAAGACAGCTACCCAGCAATTTTAGCTTCGCTCGCGCTGCCACGGAACTCAAAAACATGGTTTGATTTCCGGCGGTTATTGCATAGCGAGAAAGTTGGGAGTAGCAAAGACTTGAAAACAATGTCTCATTCAACATTTTAAGAAGACTTAACTAGGGTCATTTCCTAAGTCTGAATGAACCTGTGAAGAGCATCTGGTCAGGCAACATATTTTTTGTGCTATAACATACCATGTATACCGGTAACAACGGCCGATAGTAAAACAACCACATGACCAGCTTTGCGTTAAAAACTGATCAAATGCGAGGTCTTAGAGGTAGGGCGATTGGTCATAGCTGGCACACTTGATCCATTGTAATTCATAAAACATAGTATTGTCTTTCATGGTTGACAAACAAATAAACCTACTGCTACTAAATACTCCCTCTGGTTGCAAATTATTGACTTTAGGACAAAAAAAAGTTCAAAATTGAACTAACTTCAGGTCCTAACATCAACAATTCACAACCGGTGGGTGAAAATCCTCAACTATTGGAATGGATTGAACAACGATTTGTTGACAAACAGTAGAGTGAGTGAATAGCAGCCAGCTCCTTGTTCTTGATGAGGAGTCACAACAAGGTGGACCTGATTGACTATGCCTGCTTCAAAGACATAGTCCTTGCACGAAGGTTGAGAAATATTCCCCTGCGAAAAGACAAAATGAAAAGGTGACCAGATGCGGATTAGGATTTGCCAAGTCATATGTATTGCGAAAGGGGGCACTGAAATGTTCAGGTAAAAAGAACATTACCAACAGCACGCAACAAAGCTATGGAAGATCACCCGGAATTGCAATGGCATGTACAGATAGTTTATCCAGCCGACTATTGGCCAAAACTGCACATGATTGGAATTATGAATGGTCTAAGGAGGGAAAATAAATTACTGATGCTGAAAGCCAAGTATATACCATCCAAGCACTCAATTGCACTGAAGGATATTGCTTCTTGACCCTGTTCTTCACCTCATTTAAA
The DNA here is from genome assembly GCA_012490785.1 of Eragrostis nindensis. Classification (NCBI taxonomy): domain Eukaryota; kingdom Viridiplantae; phylum Streptophyta; class Magnoliopsida; order Poales; family Poaceae; genus Eragrostis; species Eragrostis nindensis. Next base: position 280,625 of record JAAXCT010000877.1, read on the forward strand.
GGCCGCCCTGCATTGCAAGATTGGATAAGTATCATGGGATTAACAGGGCATGGATAAGATATCAGGATTCAACACCAGCATTATATCTACACAGATCACCATATAATCCATTATATATTACTGTGGTCTAATAGTCTGTGCTATATCCAAGATCATATACTTGGACAAAGGCATCATGTTTTGAGAGACTGAATTGGGATAAAAGATATAATTATGAAACAGAAACTTCAAAATTATAACTGGCAATTTGATATGCTCCCTCCGGCTTTCTTTTGTTGTCATTAGGACATCAAATTCGCTCACATTTGATCCAACAAGCCTGTCCTAACGACAGTAAAAGAAAACCAGCGGTAGTAGCATGAAACAGAACTTGAAATTACCACAAAACTACATTAATTCAACAGGTACACTTACCCTCAACAACATATCCATAATAGAACAAGAACAGAATGTTGTTCCAGGGAGATGACGTTAGCTGCTCCAGCAACACCTGAAATGCAGTAGAAAATCTAAGATATTGACGCATACTAACGACCCTAACACATACACAATATCCAGTACGGATTGTTGATCAGCACCAGGTTGTTAGCTTTACTTTGATAAAGGATTCCCAGTCACAGCAACCAGAAGGCAGGTTTTACAGTTCGTTAGTTCTTAGATAAATTTTGTGATCTAGAACTATCTGAGTATCAAATTAGTAATGAAAACTAAAAATAAAACAAAAGAGCCTGATGCCAGATGCAGTTACCTGCTGGTTCCAGTTTGCTATAATGAAGTCCAGAATTTTTCACTTGAACTGGTGAACTGAATATTGGTACAATGAAGACTATTAAAAGCAACAACTCTCTAGCTGGTCATCAATCAGTTATTACTTATTTAATAGATGACGTAAGTTAAGCATTAATCTGATGCAATATGCTTATTGCTTATACATGCATCTCCATTCAGTGTTATAGTTTCCAGAACTATTTATACAGAGTGTTAGAGGCTGCATCACAAGAAGTGACATGTGATGCAGGTTATCAAAAATAAATAGCATACCTTCTTAGCTACCGTTTTGGTGTCCTTCTTCCCTTTGAAGATATAATCTAACACTTTATGCCAGTAATGTCCAAACGGACCACCATACGCAAACCCAAAGAGCTGCAGCCCAACAATGATACATGGAATCAGAATATAATGCACAAAATACAAAGTAAATTAAAGAAAACATCAACTACAACAGAAGAGGAAGATCATGTGATGCGAATGAAAAACCTGTAACATGATTAATTTTGAGGTAGGACTACCAGAATCAAAGGAACGAAGTTTGTGTCGGGCCATTTGTTTCTCAGCAGTAGGTAAAGTACAGAAGCATATTTACTTAAGTGCCAAATGCCTTAAAATTCAGTTTTTGATTCAACCACTTAGAGGCCTCATCAATTCCCACGAACTTCAGCTACAAAATATTGTCAAATTAAAAACTAATCATAACGACCACTAAGACCAAGGCCACAAGAAAACAAAAGCAACTCTCATTTCACAAGGGTCCACCTCCAATCTTTATACTGTATAGATTATCTTACAAGTTTTAGTATGGATACCCTTATTTCGAATAACATATAGACATAATTCTGAACACCTAGCAAACCTCGACTCTCCGGTCAAAACTTGCTATTCATGTTTGCACTGAAACAATAAAATTCAATAATCAGTCACTATCCATGTATCTATAACTATCTAATATTTAATCGTGTCGTAATCACAAAACCAAAAGCAACAGGCAGAAGCAGATACATCCACATCACCGCAAGTCACCGAATGAACTGAATTTGAACTCTACAAGCAACAATATTTCAACTGAATCCACGCATTCTTGCAAGAATTTTCCACCAAAAAGAGTTGATAAGAACAAGTCACTCCTGCAATAACAAATTTACGGTTGCTAAATGGCATGACACATCAGTACTATTCTTCATCGGTTCATCCTACCACTAAGTGCTCCATCACTCCATATAATGAACAAGAAAAGATCCACTTTTCCCAGAAACAATCCCACTGACTGTACAGGAACAAGAAGAACAAGGCATCGTCCCTACCATCTTGAGCAGGAGGCGGCGCTTCTCAATCCTCTGGTACCCGGAGAGCTTCTGTGCCACGGAGTCGCTGACGCCGGCGAGGCACCCCGCCGTGATCATCTGCGTCGGCCAACCAAACCAAACTACTACCTCAGTTCAGGAACTCAATACTCCCCCAAAAATTGAGAAAAGAAAAGTCAAGAACCAGATAGAACGATACCTTGGTGCGAAGAGGGTGTTGCTGGAGCTGGAGCAGGTACTGCCTCCATGCCCTGTACGCCAGCGACCCCTCTTCCTTCCTTCCTCCACCTTTCCCTTTTCCTCCTCTTCCTCCTGCTGTGGCCATGGCGACCGTCTCCCAACTCCGCCCGAATCCCCCCTTCGATCTACTACCTACCTACTCCGTACTCTGACTCTGAGCACTGCACGCGCGCTACTCGTGCGCCCGGTTGATATTTTTGGGCGGATGCCGCGATGCTTGGGTCGGCGAGGGGAGGGAATAGCGTGCGGAGATATTCCGAAAACGAGCGCCGGCGGATGGGCTGTCGCGGTGTTCCCTCGCCGGCCGGAGGATCCAAGCGGTCCCCGACGAGTGGGCCAGGGTAACTTAACGCCCCCTGACAGGACAGCCTGACAGGTCGCTGCCGCTTTAAATCAGGTCCAGCCGGCGTCGTCCCTGTGTTCGGGCCGGGTCTACATGGCCCAGTTAAAGTAATTAGACTGGGCTAAGAATGGATGGGATACCATTGGCAGCACGGCCCAGCTTGTCCTTTTCAGCTTCTTCACACGAAAAACAACTTCCTCAAAAACAAGAAAAGGTTTCAGAAGGAAAAACGGATGACCATTTCTGAATTTGGCTGGTGATTCCTCCTAAAAGAATGACGTATGAACAATTCTTAAATCTGGTGCTAGTGTACATGAACACACACACATATACACATCCTTTTCTTTTAAGATAATGGTTTTTTAGAAAAAAAAAACAAGATCACGCCTTTCTATTGCTCACATTGAGTAATAATATATGCAAGGAGATTCTAGCAGAACAAGACATAATAAAACATTGGTGGTGTTAGGTGATCACAACTACCACCCCTCTTCCCTAAGAGGCCAACACTAAAATCAACAAAAAGTCTAGCCAACATTTTACAAAAGCTGCACATCCATCTAAACAAAATTAGATGAGTTCTGTTATACTCCCTCCGTTTTTTAATATATGACGTCATTTACTTTTCTCGTTACGTTTGACCGTTCGTCTTATTCAAAATATTTGTGTAAATAGCTAAGTGTATAGGTTAATCTTAAAGTGTTTTTGATGATAAATTCAATAATATTTATTTCACATTCAAAAAGTAATTATTTAAATCTATATTGTTGGTCAGAGTTCAACAAAAAAGTCAATGACATCATATAATTAAAAACGAAGGAAGTATCTTTTTCTTGACCTAATAAAACAGACCTAACGATGGCACTCTTCTTCGTACTAACAACTTTTACATCTCTGATCCTTCGCTGCCTTTTTCTTAGACTCGTCCTTTCCCTGCCTTGGGTTATCTCCTCCCGCCATCGAATATTCCGTTGACTCTCTATTGGTCTATAGCACTTTTGTAATTTATTTCATTCCTTTAATTTTAAGTTTATATCCAAATCGTGTGTGTGTACAAAGGAACTTATATATATAATATATATATAAAGAAGATCGCACAATGTTTTTTTTTCTTTTAGTCGAAAGAAGAATTATATTAATATGTAGTTGAATACAACCTCAAGTTACAAGCACTCTGTAAGACAGAGAGATTACAACCAAGAGTACTCAACATGTAGCTCCAAAAACTCAATTCCAAACTTGTGTGAAGTTTCATACGGAAGACTGCACAGGCAAGTGTATGATCCAAGGTCACCACTATCTTTCGAACAACGTTAATCTCCGGGTCACCCTCTACAAGCGCCCTATTATGTCGTTATAGATGCAGGCGGGAACCACGAACTCACATATAGTTCAGTTAACGCAGGTAACTGTTAGAGTATAAGTGAATTGCTCACCTTTCCTCTTCAACTTAAGTTGGTGAGTGAGTTAGTTGGTGCATGCAACTCAATATAGTATCAGAGCAGCAGGGGCGGAGCCAGGTTCAGGCCAACCTGGGCTCCGGCCCCCCCTTGGTTTGCCTTTTCCTTTGAAAAATGAACAGTTATGAAGTTATTAAAATCATTAATCACCAATGTAATTAGCTAGACAACTCCATCCGGCCCTCCCTTCCTGCTGGCTCTGGCTCCGCCACTGCAGAGCAGGTCTTGAGTTCGAATCCTAGCTGATCCAATATTCCATATTTGCGGCCTAAAGAAGCCTGCACGTGAGGGAGGGGTTGGAGTATAAATAGATTGCCATCTTTCCTCATCAGCTAACCCTCTTTAATTTGAACTATATGCAGATTTACAGACATACCCCTACGTATCCATATCTAGTTGTCGGTAGCGTCCCCGTCATCTCCATCGCCCGTTGTATTGACCACGACCAAGACCAACAACGCAAGCAGGGCAACGTGAAGGTTTATGACCGTTGTCACCTCAGCTATCCGCATCTTGCAACAAATGGTGCATGGCATTGTTAAACCACAGGGTTATAAAGCAGGGCCATAATGATAAGTTGCATGTATTTTAAGGGACAAATAAAAAGGAGCACCGAATCTTATTCCACTATGCTAGCTATTGCTTCACTACATGGACACCTGGTGCTTCTTCTTTAGCCCTTTGTTTGAATGGAGGGGGAAAAGGATGAGGGTGCAAAATATCAGGATACCAAAGTGTGGCCAATCATTTAAATGGACGAATAGCTCAATTTGTGGTGTATGGGGGAGCTATATATGAAAGACTAGTTTACTTGTGGCAATCCTTTGAGCTGAATGTGAATGATGACGTGACAAGTAAACTAGTTGCCAACTGATTTCCTTCACGCGGTAACATTGGAATGAGAGAACTCTTAGGAGTCCGGATAAAATGATCGTATACTCTCCCAGATGCATGGTGCAAAGGATCGAGTTATATTTGGTCTAGCTAAAAATTAACTTTCGGGTCAATTGCTTCTTATTTTCTTGGAATTTGTGCTGGCTGACGAGACACCAAAAGAGAATGCCATCGCAACAACCCCTACTGCAATCAAACACATAAAATGCCTCTCAGTGGTAGTATATCATCCTTTATAAGGATGGGTCATCAAATCTGAAATGTCAAAGTGTGTAACGACCCAACATATAGTCATTGTCTCTAGAAAGGGCGTCACTAACTCTCCTCCATCCATTAGTGACCGGTGTCGAGGCCATGACTAACAGTAATGCGAAGAGACATGCACTTGGCAAACTGTTCTTATTGCAGGCTTTTTAATGATTGACGGGAAGGAGCAACAAATCGTATACATCTTTCAAATGCACTACAGCGATCCGAAAATAAAAGCAAAACAGCATTCGCTTTATTTGCCCTGCCCGATCAACATCACTGAAAGGACATCGTGATCAGGATCTCACAAGCTCCTCACACTCCTCTACAAAAGTTGCTGATCCTAGTGTGCAATCTGAAAATACATCTATTCCATACAAAGGTTCGCTAACGCGAGCACGTGCACGGGAACTTCAAACCAAGGTGAATCTGTTCCTTAGTACTTTGAATTATGAAATAAATGAGAACAATTTACTGCCTAATGGATGTACGTTGCTTGTGCTCAGTTATGAAGGTTTAACATCGTTGGAAGATGAAGAACGAGTTGCTGGTTCGAATCTGTGCTTAACTGCACATGTACATGATGATGGAATCATGAGGGAGGAGAGGGAGGCCGGTTCCAGCTGTTCCAGGACTTTGCAAGGGCGTGGGAGACTTTATTTCCATGTCCAAGATGACCACACGTCCATCCAATCAGATAGAGAAAAGATAGAATATATCGAGTTCAATTCGGACTCGGTTCGGGTCAGCCAGACAGGCTCGAAGGAAAAATAGCATAACTCCCACATACGGAGTCGGTTTGGGCTGATCCAATACTCGTTGGAAAGCTTATTTCATAACCTTTCCAATGGGTCCAACCTCATTATCAGATTCGACGTGAGCCGGGCCCAGTCATCAAAACAATCCGTCGTTTGTAATCTAGGTTTTCTGTTTTTCCTTGTATCCTAGTCTATGTCGGTCCCACTTGTCTTATGGGCCATATATACTCATGTACACGACCTTCCAGGTCAGACCACGTTTATTCTACAGAAAAACTCGCAGCTTATTGCTCTTGTTCTCATCTAGGGTTTAGCCTCTTGCAAACCACGAACTAGATAGGGAATTGGGAGTTTCTGCCATAGATCGTTCTTGCTTTTCCGTTGGGAATTGAGGGTTCGATATCATCCACGTGTGGTCTCGTGGATTTGTCTTCAGAGCGTGTGGTTGGGCGAATTTCAAAGAGGTGCAAGTCCTTGCATTGGCACGGGTGATCACCTACGGTTCGTCAGGTTACACGGTTTACCGCTGATCCTACGTCGAGAAGATCGGGCACCCCGCATCATCTTGGTAATCAGAGCCTTGTGCACTCGGTAGGATTTTACTTTAGCTACTTATATTTGTTCCTGTCCTATACACAAAAAGCCAAAAAAAAAATTATATACATTAGCCATAGTTTCAGTCTGATATTCGTGTGAGTCTTGTTAAGTTTTCATCCATTAGAGTCGTGCTAAGTTTGCTGATCATTTTTCTTTCGCGTGTCCTTTGTGCTGTCCATCATCTATATTATCTTTGTGTTTCCTTGTGTTTTTCATTGGTGTGATCAGTTCTGGTCGAAAAGAAAACAAAAAAAAATCGTGTTTAGAACAGCCACAATCCTGTCCTTCGCGTAAACTTTGATCCCATTTGAGACTAGCAATAGTTTTTGTTCGGGGCTTGCACTTGTAATCTGAACAAAAGTAGCAGGAGTGGTGCACTACAAAATCTTATATCTTGGTGTGTGCAACAGCCATCAAAAGTTCAAAAAAAAATAGTATATTGAAAAGAAAAAAAAATCAGAAAGGAGTTGTTAATTGGTTGGTTGTGATTACTACTTGCTGCTGCTATCAATCTCTTTTGTTTTCCTTTGTGCAATCGGTAGCCCATCAAATCTGAACATTTGCTAGGGTCTCTCTATAACTTGTGCAACATTGAACCATTTGCTTTACTTATATTCAAAGTTCAGTTCCTTGGTTGCATCAAGTTCCCATATCTTTGCGTGTGTGTTGCTGTCCCCTTTATTCCAATCATTTGATCAGCAACTAGGCATTGATTTCTAGCTTGGATTATCACTTAACTTGGCAACAGCTAGAATTCAGATTGAGTAGGGAAACAAACCCTCCAAGCTCCACTTAAACACTTGTGTTGTGCAATTGGACTCCCTCTTTTAATTCGCTCGACCATCAGCTTTGTGACTTTCGACCTTAATTCACATCGGAAAGGTAAAGACACGACTTGGTAAGAAAGAGTGAGTTGAGAGAGAGAGAGTAGTTCAAGTACATACATACCTTATCTTTTTTTCCTCTTGCTGCTGCATTGCTAATCATGGCAGGAGATGAAGAAGACTATGATGTTAATCAAGAGGTGGATCCCCAAGAGCCGGTCAAATACTTTCAGTACACCGCATTGAGGGACTATTTCAAAAGAGAGTTGCAGGCTGGTCTGAATCAACTCCAAGAGAATCAAGAACAGTTTGCTGCAAACATTGCTACAGATTTGCAAAATATTGGGCTTGAAACTCAGCAGTTACGTGGAGATATTGCAGCACTAGCAGCATTGATGCAACCCCATGATGAAGATAGTGTGCATCATGACGGGGAAAATAATGCTGACCGACAAGTTAGACAACCTCATGTTGATGCAAATGCTTTTCGTGCTCCAAGGGGTCGAGGTAGAGGCAATGGTCATGGTCGAGGTGGGGCTGCAATTGGCGGTGGTCGTGGTGCAGATTTCAACTTGCAGCATGACAACAATCGTCGAGCACGTAATAATGAAGAAGAAGGATTAGGCAAGCTGAAGATTTCCATGCCTAAATTTAGTGGAGGTACTGATCCAGAAGATTATCTCACTTGGGAACTGAAGTGTGATAAGATATTTCGCATGCATAATTTTTCTGAAGAGAAAAAGCTACAAATGGCCTCGGTTGAATTTGATGACTACGCCTTGATTTGGTGGGAGCAAGTTCTGAACCAGCGAGAAGAAAATGGTGAGCCACCTATAGCTACCTGGGCTGCAATGAAATATGAGATGAGAGCACGTTTTGTGCCCACACATTATCGCCGGGATATATTTGACAAGCTGCAGAAATTAAAGCAAGGCACTAAAACTGTGGAGGAATATTACAAGGAGATGGAACAAGCAATGATACGAGCACGAGTTAAGGAAGATGAAGAGCAAACCATGTCAAGGTTCCTTGCTGGTCGGAACCATAATGTGAGGCGAATTGTAAATTTTCAGACCTACAACAATACATACGAATTGGTGCATCAAGCTACGAAGGCTGAACGACAATTGGAGGAGGATGCAAAGTTTGTAAGAACTTCATCCTTTGCTGCTCGTACACCAAACAGTGGAGGCAAGTTTTTTTCTAAGGGGCAACCAAATAGCAAGAGAACAAATTTTGGAGGTTCTTCTAGTTCTCAAGTTTCAGCTAGCAAGAAAGAAGATAGTACTCCAAAGAAGTCCACACACCCAGCTGCTAGTAGTGCTTCAAACACTAATTCTACTGCTAGAAGTAGTGCAATACAATGCCACAAATGTTTGGGACGTGGTCATATTCAGCGGGACTGTCCAAATAACAAAGTTATTGTTGTTGCGGACGGAGGTGGATATGAATCTGCTAGTGAGGATGAAAATTATGATGAACAAGGGGCTGATCAAACTGATTTTGACGATTCTCGTGATGAGGAAGATGAGGCTGATCATGTGTATTGCGATCCCCACGATGTGCCACTACTGGTTTGCAGTCCTCGAGTCCTTAGTGTACAGCCAAGAAAAGATGAAGAGCAACGTTACAATCTTTTCCAAACAAGAGCTCTTGTGGGAAGCGAGGGAAAAGGCTGCAAGGTAATCATTGATGGAGGTAGTTGTCAAAATCTGGCTAGTAAAGAGCTATGTGCAAAGCTTGGCCTGCGGTATATTCAACATCCTCATCCATATCATGTCCAATGGTTGAGTGATCAAGGAGAAGTAAAAGTTAATTTCAAGGTGAGAGTTACTTTTCAGATTGGGGATTATTGCGACACCGTGGAGTGTGATGTAGTGCCAATGACGGTGTGCCACTTGCTGCTGGGACGTCCATGGCAGTTTGATCATGATGCACATCATTTTGGACGTTCTAATCAATATAAGTTCAAGTGGAAAGGGCAAGAAATAATTCTGCGACCACTAACTCCAGCCCAAATTGTGAATGATTCTACACAAAAGGTTGAGGTACGTGTTGAGAGTGAAAAAGAGAGAACGAGGAAGAGCGACATTCCACATTCGGTGAGTGAGAGCCACAAACCAAATCTGAGTGGAAAAATGAAGAGCGGGGGAGAGAAAAATTTAGTTATGCTAGCAACAAAATCTGAAATGAGAGAGATAAGAAATGATCCCAATCTGATGTACTTTGTGCTGCTGTACAAAGATGCATTAGTTGCTGCTAATGACTTGACCCCTCTTCCTAGTGCTGTTTCCAATGTTTTGCAGGAATTCACAGATGTTTTTCCGGAGGAGGTACCAGCTGGACTACCGCCCATGAGAGGAATTGAGCATCAGATCGACTTGATTCCAGGAGCAACACTTCCAAACCGTCCACCTTATCGTGTGAATCCGGAAGAAACAAAGGAAATTCAGAAGCAAGTACAAGAACTTCTTAATAAAGGTTACATACGTGAAAGCTTAAGTCCTTGTGCTGTTCCTGTTATTCTTGGTCCGAAGAAAGATGGTACTTGGAGAATGTGTGTTGATTGTAGAGCAATTAACAATATCACAATTAGATATCGTCATCCTATTCCTAGGTTAGATGATATGCTAGATGAGTTATGTGGTGCTGTTATATTCTCTAAAATTGACTTGCGAAGTGGTTATCATCAATTAGAATGAGAGAAGGAGATGAGTGGAAAACAGCCTTTAAAACAAAGTTTGGTTTGTATGAGTGGTTAGTCATGCCTTTTGGGTTAACTAATGCACCTAGTACATTCATGAGATTAATGAATCATGTTTTAAGGCATTTCATTGGAAATTTGTTGTGGTTTATTTTGATGATATTCTGATTTATAGCCGAACAATGGAGGAACACCTTGATCATATTAGGCAAGTGCTAGAAGTGCTCAGATCTGAACGCTTGTTTGCTAATCTTGAAAAGTGCATTTTTTGCAAAGACAAAGTGGTGTTTTTAGGATATGTTGTTTCTGGACAGGGTGTAGAAGTAGATGAATCAAAGGTTGAAACTATTAAAATTGGCCTACACCTGTTAATATAAGTCAAGTGCGAAGTTTTCATGGTCTTGCTGGTTTTTATAGACGCTTTGTGAAAGACTTTAGCACTATTGCAGCACCGCTTAATGAATTGACAAAGAAGGGTGTGTCTTTTGTTTGGGGCAAGGCACAAGAGGATTCTTTTAATGAGCTGAAAAAGAGGTTAACTGAAGCACCTTTGCTTGTTTTACCTGATTTCACTAAAGCTTTTGAGATTGAATGTGACGCTAGTGGAATTGGTATTGGTGGTGTTTTGATGCAAGAAGGTAAGCCGGTTGCATATTTTAGTGAAAAACTTGGAGGTGCTCAACTGAATTATCCTGTTTACGATAAAGAACTATATGCTCTTGTGCGTGTTTTGGAAACTTGGCAACATTATCTTTGGCCGAAAGAATTTGTTATACATTCTGATCATGAAGCTTTAAAATATTTGCGTGGCCAAGCTAATCTGAACCGTAGACATGCTAAATGGGTGGAGTTTATTGAATCGTTTCCATATATTATGCGCTACAAAAAGGGAAAAGAGAATGTGGTTGCTGATGCTTTATCTAGAAAGAGCATTCTGTTATCTCAATTGGAAGTTAAAGTTTCAGGTTTAGAGAGCTTGAAAGAGCTCTATGCTGCTGATCATGAATTTTCAGAACCATATTCTAAGTGTGAAGATGGAAAAGGCTGGGAAAAATATCATATACATGATGGATTTTTGTTTAGAGCTAACAAATTATGTATTCCCGAGTCGTCCGTGCGTTTGTTGTTGTTGCAGGAATCACATGCTGGTGGTTTGATGGGACATTTTGGGAGAGAAAAGACCTACATGCTGCTGTCCGAGAATTTTTATTGGCCTAAGATGAGGCGTGACGTTGAGAGGTATGTGCAAAGGTGCGTAACTTGTCATAAAGCAAAATCGAAACTGAACCCTCACGGTTTGTACACCCCTTTACCTGTTCCTAGTGCACCATGGGAGGATATTAGCATGGATTTTGTTTTAGGATTACCTAGGACTAAGAGGGGGAGGGATTCAGTATTTGTCGTTGTTGATCGGTTCTCTAAAATGGCACATTTTATTCCCTGTCACAAGAGCGACGATGCGTCGCATGTAGCTGATTTGTTTTTCAGGGAGGTGGTGCGCTTGCATGGTGTACCAAGAACAATTGTTTCAGATCGTGATGTCAAGTTCATGAGTTATTTTTGGAAGACATTGTGGGCTAAGCTCGGGACAAAGTGTTGTTTTCAACGACTTGTCACCCACAAACTGATGGACAAACCGAGGTGGTGAATCGAACACTTTCAATGCTGCTGCGAACGATGATAAAGAAAAATTTGAAAGAGTGGGAAGATTGTTTGCCGCATGTGGAGTTTGCATACAACAGGGCTGTGCATTCAACCACTCAGCTAAGTCCATTTGTGGTGGTGTATGGATTTAACCCTATAACACCACTTGACTTGCTGCCGCTGCCATACAAGAACGTGCCAACATGGAAGCATCAAAGCGTGCAGATTTTGTGAAGAAATTGCATGAGAAGACGAAGGAAGAAATTGAGAAGAAAGCGCATTACTATGCTGAAAAGGCAAACCGGAATAGGAAGAAGATGCTATTTGAACCAGGTGACTTAGTTTGGGTGCACCTTCGTAAGGATCGTTTTCCGGAGAGGCGCAAGTCCAAACTAATGCCACGTGGTGATGGTCCATTCAGAGTTCTTGAAAAGATCAATGACAATGCTTACAAGATAGAGCTTCCAGATGATTATGAGGTGAGTAACACTTTTAATGTTGCTGATTTGTCACCTTTCTATGGTGGGGAAGTTACAGATTCGAGGACGAATCCTTCTCAAGAGGGGGAGGATGATCAGGATCTCACAAGCTCCTCACACTCCTCTACAAAAGTTGCTGATCCTAGTGTGCAATCTGAAAATACATCTATTCCATACAAAGGTCCGCTAACGCGAGCACGTGCACGGGAACTTCAAACCAAGGTGAATCTGTTCCTTAGTACTTTGAATTATGAAATAAATGAGAACAATTTACTGCCTAATGGATATACGTTGCTTGTGCTCAGTTATGAAGGTTTAACATCGTTGGAAGATGAAGAACGAGTTGCTGGTTCGAATCTGTGCTTAACTGCACATGTACATGATGATGGAATCATGAGGGAGGAGAGGGAGGCCGGTTCCAGCTGTTCCAGGACTTTGCAAGGGCGTGGGAGACTTTATTTCCATGTCCAAGATGACCACACGTCCATCCAATCAGATAGAGAAAAGATAGAATATATCGAGTTCAATTCGGACTCGGTTCGGGTCAGCCAGACAGGCTCGAAGGAAAAATAGCATAACTCCCACATACGGAGTCGGTTTGGGCTGATCCAATACTCGTTGGAAAGCTTATTTCATAACCTTTCCAATGGGTCCAACCTCATTATCAGATTCGACGTGAGCCGGGCCCAGTCATCAAAACAATCCGTCGTTTGTAATCTAGGTTTTCTGTTTTTCCTTGTATCCTAATCTATGTCGGTCCCACTTGTCTTATGGGCCATATATACTCATGTACACGACCTTCCAGGTCAGACCACGTTTATTCTACAGAAAAACTCGCAGCTTATTGCTCTTGTTCTCATCTAGGGTTTAGCCTCTTGCAAACCACGAACTAGATAGGGAATTGGGAGTTTCTGCCATAGATCGTTCTTGCTTTTCCGTTGGGAATTGAGGGTTCGATATCATCCACGTGTGGTCTCGTGGATTTGTCTTCAGAGCGTGTGGTTGGGCGAATTTCAAAGAGGTGCAAGTCCTTGCATTGGCACGGGTGATCACCTACGGTTCGTCAGGTTACACGGTTTACCGCTGATCCTACGTCGAGACGATCGGGCACCCCGCATCACATCGTTTCGTGTTAAATTAGCTTATCAATGCCTACACATATTTTTCTTTAGATCCTGCTGCGTGTCGGATCTAAAGGCGAAAAGGAATGGTTTCATTTTTGTGCCACCTTGCATCCAAAATGCCGTGTCTTTGTGGCAGCCCTCCAGTTGTTTCCAATTGGACATATACATCTCTTTTCTTTTTTTTTTTCTTTTTTTTGCGAAATTGAACTCGTATAGCTGGGGTTTGCTTGTTAAAGCACCACGAAGAAATTCATAGTATTGACTTTAAGTGATTGCTAATGGATTTTTGTAGAGTCTCTAATACATATTCTATCTGTGCATAACTATAGTGTCTTTTTAGATTTGTTCTAAGTCAAATTTATTGAATTTGACAAATAATATATATAAATATATATTATTTCAAATCAAAGAGTATAAACTCCATTTTATGATAAATCTAGTAAGTTATTTTCGTGTTGTCAATTTTATTGTTTTCTTGTTATGGAGTCAAAAGTTTAAAAAGTTTAACTTAGGTCAAACTAAAAATACATTTTGTTTGTGAACGGAGGGAGTATGCCAATTATCACGGAGGATGGCACATCTGTTCAAGGACAGTTTTTTTTTTTAAGTTTCATTTGTAACAGTGTTGTTGGCGTGGAAAGAAAGAAATCGTGCGTGCCTCGACGTTGATACCAAGTAATTATCGAGAAGGAGTCGATATGCTAGCTGATCAAGAACTCCTAGATTGCCCTTCAACTTGACGCTATTTTGTACGAGCTGATCAATCGAATGCCGGCTACTGCTATAGCATACCCATCGTCCAGCACCCAAATCCCATAGATGCTAACGTGAGATGTGCTATTTTGCGAGAACATCCGCGTTGCAGGCCGGAACCGCCGTTCCATCAGTCCCGATCGATCAAAACCACCTGAGCCGAATGGCATCTGTATATCCGCTCCAGACGAATCACCTGATCAGACAGACGTTCGTACTGATCTAGAGAAGAAACCTGGAGACGAGAGTTATCGATTCATTCATTAGCTAGCTCCTTATTCGTTTGGTGATCGAAGTATAGCACAAGATACGTTTACGTTACGCACGCACACACGTACGTACATACTCGCGGCCGACGTTATCCAAGTCGCGGTTCCGGTTTCGATTCTGCCACGCTAGCTGTGTCAGCAGCAGCAGCACAGTGCTTCCTTCCTTGTGCGTCGTGCCGGACACGTCAGCGGAGCGCCCGGGGCCGTGTGCGAAGCTGAGCCAGCAGAGTGGGAGCAAACGGAAGCGTGGCGACCGGCAGGTGAAGGCAGCAACGGCTCCGGCTCTCGCTGTCGGACACGTAGGAGATCTCTACATCTCGTCTTGGCGGCTACGACGACCTATCTGTGTCCAGCAGACGTACACTCCTCTGCGTGCATCTCTGCATGCAGCAGTGCTTTATTTGCTGCGTCAATGGATCATGTACGTGGTGGTGGTATCCATTAATTAATCCCGTCTTGAGCTTGGGTTCATGCAACCTGCTCTTCTCATGCTCTGCTTGTTCACGTTCGTGAACAACACGACACTCTTAGATACTCCTACCTTCTAGGCAAATTTTCTCATGGTTGCTTTGAAGACCAGCCACGCACCGGCCGTTATAACCGCCGGGAGAACCGGAGAACAACGGCAGTACACGCACGCAGTAGTAGCAAGACTGGTACGATTTCCTGCAACATCGCCCAAAAACAAAGAAATGGTTCAGGGTGGAAGAGGCCTTTGCTTGGTCCAGGAATATTCCGAAGACGATCCCCCGCTATTCAGGGCTTAATGGCAGTTGGTTAACGATTTGTGGTGCGCCTGCAGGGGGAAAGGATGAGAAGCCGGTCTTGTGGACGCAATAATGCGGACACCGTCAGCGCGCATTAGCGGTGCCGTCAGCCTGTGCGCGTAATATTCCATTGCGTGCAGAGTCTCTCTGCCAACACTGTTCCATATGGCCGTGGTCTACGTCGCCTTGCCCACCTAGCTTAGCTCCTATAAATACGTGTCCAACCGAATGCCGGTCGACGCATCCAGCCAGTGCAGGGCGTTCTCTCGTTTCTGCTGCTCTGAATCAGAGTACAACCTTGAGTCAGGTGCAACAATGGCTGCGAGCAATGGCGCCCCCCTGGTGGTGTTCGACTTCGACAAGACCATCGTCGACTGCGACAGCGACAACTGGGTCGTGGACGCGCTCGGCGCCACCGACCGGTTCGACGAGCTCCTGCGCCACCTCCCATGGAACTACGCCATCGTAAGTACCCATTGAATCGCACAGCACATCTGTCTCTGAACCGGCCGCCGATCGATCTTCTTCCCGGCGTCTGGCTCCAACGATGCAGGGCGCTCGCTAAGCCTTTTTGCCGTGTCACATGCATACGCACCTGCCCTTTCCCTTCCAAGAATTGTTTATCTTCTACTTAGTGCTCGTTCCGTTGGTAACCATAGATAAACATATCGTTGCGCATTACAACTTTGATGATGGCAGGACGCGATGATGGGCGAGCTGCACTCGCAGGGCAAGACGATCGAGGACGTGAAAGCCACCCTGCGTACGGCGCCGCTGTCCCCGCACGTCGTCGCCGCCATCAAGTCCGCGCACGCGCTCGGGTACGTGTGAGAGCTATTCGCGCGTATGGGTTCTTCAGACTCTGTTTTTTCGACAGTGACGCGTCAGGACTCAGGAGGTTTCTGCTTCGTGCGCTGATGATATCGATGGGCGCGTGCAGGTGCGAGCTGCGTGTCCTGAGCGACGCCAACGCCTTCTTCATCGACACCATCCTGGCGCACCACGGCCTCGCCGGCTACTTCTCCGGCACCGACACCAACCCCGCCCACGTCGACGCCGCCGGCCGCCTCGCCATCCGCCCCTACCACGAGTTCCACGCCGCCGCGCCGGGACACGGCTGCGGCCTCCCCACCTGCCCGCCCAACATGTGCAAGGTGATCGATTATCCATCGAGTGTGTTCAGTTCACCCGTAACCCGTTGTTGCTTGATCGTTGATCGCTGACCGGGCGGAGTGATTTCAGGGAAAGGTGATGGAGCGGATACTGCGAGAAGAAGAAGAAGAGGCCTCGGCCGGGAAGCGGCGGCGACGGGCGGTGGTGTACCTCGGCGACGGCCGGGGCGACTACTGCCCGTCCCTGAAGCTGCGCGAGGGCGACTACTTCATGCCGCGCACCGGGTACCCCGTTTGCGACCTCCTCGCAGCCTCGCCGCCGGGCGCCGTGCGCGGCGCCGTCCGCGCCTGGGACGGGTTCGAGGACCTCGCCCGGGTGCTGCTCGGCATCGTCGACGCCGAGATCGCCCGCACCGTGGCCGAAGACGTCGCCGGTGCGGGCGTGGTGGTCACCGCGCCCGTGCCGGAGTGCCGTGGCGCCGCCATGCCGCTCCTCCGCCCCAACGCGGTCCGCGTGCCCAACTGACCGACGACCCATGGTCGCCCAAATTAAACCGTAATAAGTTACGGAGTATATGACTTCACCGGGCCGGCGGGTAGATGACGGTGAGGGTTTATTTGGTGCTGTAGTAGCATACTAGTATACGTGTGCCATTGTATGAGCGCCTGCTTTGCTAGCTCTGCTGCGTATGCGAGCTGCGTTGCTGCGCCTGTAACTGGAACCAGCGAGTGTTCTGCCAGCTTGTATGAGAGTCTCAGTCGGAAAAAAAAAAAACAAATAACCACTGCTCCTAAATTGTGGGCTGTTTTTGAAGTCGGGTGACCTTTAAGGCCCGAAAAGGAATCACGTACTACTGGGCCGTGGAGAGACATAGATTGGCCTGGAAACTGAACAGGGTGTCGCTCTCGAGGGCCTTGTTTTTATTTTATTCTTCTGTGGAAAATGGCATGATCTATTAGGTTTAACCCGATGAATGTTAATTTTTCTGTAAGCCAAATTAACTACTGGCTCACTTCCTTCTTGTGCGCTTCATGCCTCACTTCCTGCTTGTCCACGTACGCATGCAGCTCGTGTGTTTAATATAAGTGCCAAACCATCCAACTTGACTTTGGCATCAACACAAAAACACAGTTATCTAGTAGTAATCGGGAACATGTGCATACGATTGAGTCCACCAACCAAGCCGTACAACCGATGCTTACACTTACGGTTTTGATGATGTAGCATGATATTTCCGAAATTACTCCCGTCTCAAGTTTCAAAGATGTAGTACTAGTTTTTCCTAAAAAAATTGTAGTACTAGTACGTGAAATTAATCGCAGCCGTGCAACGAATTGTGGTGAAAGAATGGTCTTCCTCCAAAGGTGACGGCATACAATTCCAAAGCTGCGTCGCGCCCACCAACTGCCACCCAGCCGCAAGCAAACAAACACCGCCACGGCTGACCACCTTCCCCGTTCCGCTTCCTCTCGCTTTCTGCCATCACACCCGCCACGCGGTCCACGTGGCCCACCACAGACACTTCCATGGACCCCCTAACCTCCCAGGAAAACCAGGCCGTTTTACTTCTCTCTCCGCCTGTGCGTGGCGGCCTCCTTTCTCCCCTTCCTTCCAACGAATTCGCTTCGCTTCTCCCTCTCGCACTCCTCCCGCCGCCGCGCGCGCGCGAGAGGCGGGCGGGGCGAGGCGAGGCATGGGCGGGCGGGCCCGGAGGCCGCGGAGAGCAGCGGCAGAGGCGGGGGCGCCGGGCTGCCGCTCGCCGTGCGGGAGCTCCTCGCCGGAGGGGTCGCCGGCGGCGTCGCCAAGTCCGCCGTCGCGCCGCTCGAGCGCGTCAAGATCCTCTTCCAGGCACGTAGCGTCACTCCAGTCCAATGGTTTAGATCCTCTTCTCTCTCTCTGATGATGCGATGTGAGGGTCTCGACGAATTGGGGTTATCTTCTTGGCTTCTTGGTGAATGCTCCCGTGGCATAATTTTTCACCTTTTGTTCCGTGCGACGCGGAGAAGAGGTGCGAGTTTGTGAGGCTGGGGACGCCTGGGAATCTTGTCCTTTTGTGCTTAAAGGCGTCTTTGTCTCTTCCGATGGTTAAAAGATTGAAATTCCGAGAAATCCTGGAACGGTTTGCGGTAACATTTGTAATCTTCCTTGGCCTCTTGCCTATGCATGAACTTGTTAGAAATCCCAGGATGCTTAGTAATGTTATATATGATGGGGCCACTGCCCACCGGGAAGTTTTCCTCGGCCATTCAAAATTCGGGTTGGAAACCTGCTAGTGGTTCTAGTTTATCATTGGTCCTTAGTAATCGTGGCACATTCTTTAATTTGACCAAGTGTTGGAGTACGATGATGGTTAATGACGTGAAGGGATGGTACATGAAAAGAAAAGAAGTTGATGTCAGTGATTGATTTATTTACTGGAGTAGACCCTGCTTCTTTGGGAAACTTCGATGCCAACTTAGTTAACCTGTGAGTTTAGTTTGCTCAGGTATCTCGAGGTCATTAAATGGGGATATCTGCTGAAATGCGAAGTTAAGAAGTATAAATGAAACTTCTTGATTGATTTACTGAAACCAAGGTTACAGGCTTGGAACTTGGAAGAGCTGGGATCCCCACTTGGATTTCTTGCATTGGTGGATTACCGTTGGGATAGTAGTTTGTATTCTCAATCTCTCATGTATATGCTAACTTCTTTTGTTCATGCATGCGGGTGACGGTAGTACTAGATAACGCTATGCTGCGGAGTTGAAAATTTATTTAGTAATGCTGAGAAACTCATTTTCTCTGGAGTTATATTGAGTAATTAGAAGGAAGAAAGGTCCCCAACATCTATCCTTGAGGATTAGATCCGTGAACATTTTGTGTAGGCTCCTGAGATGTGAGCATAACAGACTGCTACTTTGACCGATGGTTGGAACTATGCGCTTAAAAGCACATTTTGTGTACGCGATTGATGCAAAGCGTAACATCAGTATTACACCTCCTTTTTTGTGGAAAAAACATCAGTACTAACCAGTGTCCAAATACAAGGTAAAACCTGGT
The DNA here is from genome assembly GCA_012490785.1 of Eragrostis nindensis. Taxonomy (NCBI): domain Eukaryota; kingdom Viridiplantae; phylum Streptophyta; class Magnoliopsida; order Poales; family Poaceae; genus Eragrostis; species Eragrostis nindensis. The sequence goes on from JAAXCT010000877.1 coordinate 299,960, forward strand.
ATTGTTGGTTTATTGCACAAAAGGAAATGATGCCTAGTGTCAACCTAACGAACTTGCTCTGCATAAAGTTGCTCTGATTTCTTATGAATCAAATTTGTGACTAAAGGATATTACATCCATGGATTTTTTTTTTCCCATTCACATTGCTCTAGTACACACAATAGGATAATATGTTTGCCTTTTGTGCTTTTTTTTTTGTTACTGTAATCCATAAACTGATCACCATGCAATTATTTTTGTTCTAACTGCTTCAAAAGCCATGTAATCAAACAATCACATAGTTCATTGTCACTATTTGAAATTCGTGCTTGTACAGAATTCCCTTCCTCTATCATCATGGCACTTAAGTAATCATCTTACGCTTGAAATTCTATTGGAACTTTCAGACTAGAAGAGCAGAGTTTCATGGTTCTGGGTTGATGGGTCCTTCCGAACAATCTTTCGCACAGAAGGTCTTTAGGGTTTTACAGGTTAGTGTCTTTGTAGTTTACATTGCAAATATAGCTTACAAACGCATATTGCATCTCTAGAGCTTGACTTTGAATTTTCCATTCCGTAGGGAAATGGTGCCAATGTTGCTCGAATTGTTCCTTATGCAGCTTTACAATATATGGCCTATGAAGAATACCGCCGATGGATCATTCTTGGTTTTCCTAATGTTGAGCAAGGGCCTGTTCTTGATCTGGTAGCTGGATCGATAGCTGGAGGAACAGCAGTCATATGCACATATCCTCTTGATCTAGTTCGCACAAAGTTGTCGTATCAGGTTAGCCCGAACCTATCACATTCTTTATTGAAGAGGGGTATTACATTCTCCAGTTGGGTTTCAACTTTCAAATCAGCTTCTGATGCATTAAAAATTACAAAGCAACAATATTCACTGAACAATGTTCTTCTTATAATAAACTACTGATGCTGCTTGTTTGAGAGAATCTACCCAGTACATGTACTCCTATATGAATATGTGGTCCATTTCCTTCAACTGTCAATACCTTATTTATCAGTAATCTCCCCTGCAGGTGAAAGGTGCTGTTAACATCAATTTCAGAGAATCTAAGCCCTCTGAACAGGTCTACAAAGGGATCCTTCATTGTGTCAAAACAATATACAGACAAAAATGGATTGAAAGGCCTATATCGTGGCATGGGTGCGTATCTTTGTGTTTCACTTTTTGCTTGAAACGAATTTCTAAACACTCCCTCTACTAACTGTAATTATGGGTTTCAGCTCCATCACTATATGGAATTTTCCCTTATTCTGGTCTTAAGTTCTACTTTTATGAGAAGATGAAGACACATGTTCCTGAAGAGCACAGAAAAGATATCATAGCAAAACTTGGTTGTGGATCAGTTGCAGGTTTGATAGGTCAGGACAATAACGTATCCCCTTGATGTTGTTAGGCGGCAAATGCAGGTACATTTTTCTTGTTGACTGTGGTTATTAGGTATTTTTCAAATGTTCTAAATACAGGATTTTGACCACCATATTCAGGCTGAGGCCCTTTCGTCATCCAGTCCTTGCAAAGGATAAAGGAACGTTTGGAAGCCTTGTTATGATAGCAAAGCAGCAAGGCTGGCGTCAGTTATTCGCAGGATTATCTATCAACTATTTGAAGGTGAGTTACCATTGTTATACATTGTGCTTATGTATTTATATTTTGCTCAAAAATCCATGATTAGCTGCCGACAAGTGCAATAAGCAAGCAGCAGCTATTGCAACACTGCAATTCCCATTTGTCTTGACTGTAGAACTTGACTTTCAGCAGGCTACAATTTGTGATATGTATTGCCACTCTAAAAGTCCACAAATCTTTGGTTTATTTGAGCACTTGTGCTGTTATGTCAATTAATTGATTTGTGAACTGTTTATTGGAAACTATTTTAGTAATGATGAAACCCCATTAGTGTGAACACGCTCAACAGCTTATGTAATATTTTAATTGGATAGCGTATGGCAGTTTTCCTTCCATTTCTGTGTTCTAGGATTAACATGTGCCTTGAGAATATATATTCACTGATATAGTCAGGGTTCTGCATGTGCAATGTTCTCCTCTTTTGAGTTTCGAATATACCGACCCTGTTTAATTTCAAAACATATATCTTGGTGAATTTTCTCTTTCACA